>JAODAL010000833.1:0-267626 GCA_025379985.1 Phyllomedusa bahiana | reverse complement strand
TTAACACTGCCTAAATATGGACATACATCCTTTCCCTCTCTTCTTACTGCGCCTGCTTTATCTTGAATTGTAGTTTATACAAATATGTGTGTAATGTTTTGCTTTGTCAGAATTGCTTGGAACATGAATGAAATCTGACCCAGAACCCTGTGTCTGACTCAATTTCTAATCGGCCGATACTTGTTCCCCCAATCGTAATTTGGAATACCGGGCAAACGGGTGAACCCCCCAATGTTGGTAAACGACCCCCAACACATGTGTTAATACATATGGGCGCAGCGGTATTCTCCCTATGTTTTGATTTTCATTTTGGCCGTTATGTGCTATTTGACATCTGGCTGCGCTCCTTTCGGCTTATGGGCGTTGGGTAATGCCGCTCTCGGCCTTTGGGATGGTTCCTCAAACCGGGTTGCCCTGCTGTGGTGTCTACGTGCTGATGCATGGACGCGGGGTATCCGGCCATCTGTGTTTTTCGGCGCAGGCGCGGCGGACCTCGGCGATGCCGGCGCCGCCATTTTTGAACTTCCGCGCATGCGCAGTACATAGCATAACGCGTCACGAGTTAGCGCATGCGCGTTAGAACACACTGTGATCGGCGCTGTTCTATTATCACTGCGGACATGCGCAGTGTACTCTCTGAGACGCCGAGTGATGCCTCATTTAATCCTAAGTGAGTACACTGATCTGATACAATTAACAGGGGGCGTTTTGTCTCCTCTTTGTAGGAGGAGTTCTCTGGGGGGCTATATATACCCTCTAGGGTGCTATTTGATGGTGGGAAACTGAGGACTCACACCACTATGTGAGTTCCCACTTTATGGAGTAACACCAACTCCTATTCATGAAGTGAACCCTTCTGATATCCCTATAGATTGGAGATTCAGGTAATTTAAGCCTTCCTTTTTTCTTGGTTTAGGCTATATATACATATGGGATTATGATCTAACCAGTGAATTTCTTATGTTTTTTGATTGATGTTTTATAGATGGATATGTGGTATTTTGACCCACTGAAGAGTCCTTGAAATAGGACGAAACGCGTTTAGGGTTATTCTAGTGCAGCTTTTCTTGTCGCCCTATTGATCGAATATACCATTCGGGGTCAATTGGTGCAGATAAGTATTGGCACTTTTAATATACCCTTGGTCTATGACTTTATAATTGGTCTGCTGTGGGTGTTTTTTGTGGTATTTGGCATGGGGTTAGTCCTGCCTTCCACTATAGTGCTATAAACGTTTTTCTGCGCTCTTTATATATCTATACTAATTGTTATTTACCTCCCCTATTTGTGATCTGTTCATTTCGCCGCTAGTAAAAAGTCATTATAAGCGGCACCTTTTATAGGGTAGAGGTGAGGAGATTTACGGGGTCGCCCTTTTCGGGGCGGGTTCTCCGTTCTGTTAGATATCTTAGGGTGTCCACTTTAGGAGACAGTTTAGGTTTGCTGTCCCTCCATTTCTTTGTCTTGATATTACTTGTATTATTATCGTTTTAGATTATATATTATTAAAAGGTATGTTTTAAAGGAGTAGTTATTTTTTGTTTGTATTTGCCGTCAGCCCCGTACATTCAATGTACAGGGCCGGCGCCAAATCCGAACAGAATCCGGCGGAATATACAACATGTTGCATATTCCCGTGGATTTTAAACCCAACTGTATAGACTACAGCATGAATTTTTCATTGCTGTCTATGCAGCACAGTGTACTGTTAGATATTAGGCGGTTTCAAAATACTGAATACGCCAAAAATCCGATGGTAAAGCTAAGCCATGTAGACATAGCCTTAAATTGGTTGTATCATTTCATTAAATGGTCTTCAGAATAAGGGGACAGTGAAAACAAGCAACTTTGCAATTTGATGTCATTTGCAAAGCTGTCTTGTTTTCACAGGATCCCTTATCTTCTGTTTCTGTAAACAAAGTTCCCCAGTGCTGGTTGGATTTCATGTCATTGGCTGACAGCTCTAATAATTTACATTCTGTCTGGCCCCCGGAGCGAGCATTCCTGCCTCTCTCTCTCAAAGTAAGGGACCAGCACAATTTCACTTTGCACAGCCAGCAGAAACACAGAGGCACTGCACCTGCTTCTACAATCAGAAAATTGTGCCCGGTGCCTAATGCAAACATAGAAGGAGCATTAGGCTGTCTCTCTCACTCAAAGAAAGGGACCGACAGCAATTTCACTCTGCACAGCCATAAGAAACACAATAATACTGCAGGGCTTCTACAATCAGAAAACAGCACAATTGTGTCTCCATGCCTAAATCCTCCTGCGTGTAAACATAGCAGGGAGATCTGTGCTGCTCAGCACGAGTTCGTAGAAGACTGGATTCAATTGTAACAAACCTCCAGCTGTGAGAGGAGAAGAGATCAGTGCTCTGAGTTCATGCTACTTGGGAAAGATAAACAGGTGCAGCTGAATACTGTGTGAACAAATATCAATTTAATGTGCAGTCTAATTGTTCCCCTAGTGGTGGGGTATGTGAGCTGCTGCTCAGCAATCAGCAGCACCTGTTTATCTTTCCCAAGTAGCATAGGGGCCAGTGTTGCCTCTTTACTGGGTTAAGTTTTCAGACCAGTCTTTGAGCTGTGAGTATGGCCTTGTTTCTGTGTTTTTTTGAGTAATTAATGTCTCATTTGTTCTGCGTTTTTTAGTGAGACAACCCCTTTAAATGCAGGTCTCATCTGACCAGAGTTCCTTCTTCCACATGCTTGCTGTGTCCCCTTCATAGCTTTTTGCAAACTGCAAACAGGACTTCTCATGACTTGCTCATGGCTTTCTTCTTGCCACTCTTCCATAAAGGCCAGATTGAAAGTGGCCTTCAGGGAGATTTTGAATTGCAGCTCGCCACCTTGATGGTTTGAGTGGACCACACCCCCTGTTTTACAAAGCCACACTCCTTGTAACATCTGTGTAACAGCTTTGGAGGAAAACAGCTCAGGTGAGAGAATGTGTCCACAGGACAACTATTAGTCATGTACTCCACAAATCCATACTTACCAACCCTCCCTGATTGACAGGGAGACTCCCTGAAAACGGGGAGTCCTCCCGGGCTCCCTGAAGTGTTGGGAAATCTCCTGCTATGGTAGGTTTGCCACCAATCTGGTAAACCACCGGCAGGAACAGTTTTATTGCCAGAGGGCCAGTGCCGATATTGTATTTGTACCATGTCAACGGCCATGTCAAGTAATGGTAACTTTTAGAATACACTCTTGGGCATGCCCATTAGAGGATGTCCTCACGGCTTATTTGGACACTGTTTGGAAGTTGATTTTTCAGCGCCCAAAACAGCATCAATCCGTCCGACATTGTTTTCTGTGGAAAATTAGCTCCGTTGTTCACATGACGCTGATTATTTTAAGTGTGTGTTTATTTTCAGCACAGAAAAAGAATTGACAAGTCCATTTTTAAGGTGGAATTCAATGCTTAAAATGCCCATTGGAAACAATAGAGTCTAAATGCAGCGTCCAATCCTTATAACACAAACTCAAGGACTGGATGTGGATCTAACGTGGATCCGCTTGGCAGAATATCGTCTCCATAAGCCCAATAAGGATTTGCAGAGCATTTCAGAGGCAGTTTTTAAGCATCCAAAGTTCATGCTTAAAAACCTCCTCTGAAATCCTCATCAAATCCTCTTCTGAAATCTTAAGCGTCCAAATCTGCCGTGTGAACATCCACACGACTCCTCAAGATACTCGTCGGATTCAGAATCCTAAAACTGTGTTGTCCAGCGAGTATTTTTTCCGTTGGATTTACAGTCAGAAAAGAGTCTATGGGATTTCAGATGTGGATCCGACATAGAAATGTTTGTGATGCGTTTTTTTTTTTGTTTACCTAAGATATAAAGAAGAATAAACCTGTTCGAAGTTTGTTTTTTTTTTTTCCTAAAAACAGTGGTTTGGAAATATGCCCTTAAGAAAAGCTGACACTGAGATTTTCATTTCAGTTCTATGGGGACGTTTTTATTGGTTTTTTTTAACAGATTTGAAAATTTTGCGTCAAATAACAACCGTAAATGTTTGCCGTATAGACAAGTCAATTCTTGGTCCGAAAGACGCAGCAGGAGCCCTATTTAAAACTATAAGGTGCGATCCTGCTGCATCCAACACGCATAAAAGTAAAACACTCAGCTGCGTGTTGGATACGTTTTGGATCCGATCGACGCTGCGTTTTTTTATGCGATTTTCGAATACAAAAACACCGTATGAACAAGCCCTTAAAAAACACATGCAATACTTGTGCTAATGTTTTTATAAGTCCTGTTGACATCAATAGTAAATTTACACGTTGAATACAACCAAAGAATGAGCACGTTCAAAGTTTTTTTTTATTGTACGAAACTGTGTGCTAAAAATACACATCACAATGCGTATTTCCTATTGAGATCAATGGGAATCGTTGTCTTACAGTTTTAAGTGAGGATTTCAAGCTGGAATCCACCTAGAAATCCTCGTTGTGTGGACAGAACCTAAGGCTAGGTCTACACAGCAAATGTTAAAATGCTGACGGCATTTTCACATTGCTGGACCGCGGTTTTTGGCGCAGGTTTGGGCTAAAAATCGCTGTTGGTTTTCAGATTTGTGGGGGTAATTGGGACAAATTTCTGTTACAAAAAGAGACAGAGTGGATATTTAGATTGAAGAACACTTCCCCATTGGGACTCAATGAGAGACTAGACTTTTGTTCTTTTATCTGAATCTCCTTTTTCTCCACCGTGTCCCCTTTTTTTTTTTGCTGCAGGTAGACTGATTATTATTTATTTTGGTTAAATTTAGTTTATTCATTGTATCATATCAATTAACCTCTTTTTGTGCCTATTGATATCTTAAGCAACACTTGAGGTATAAAATATCATAACGGTCATTTCAGAAACTCGTTTTTAGTAAGTTAGATCTTACTTTGGTAGCCTGACAGGCTCCGTTTAGCCAGGGAGCGCCGACGCCTATGCGTCTGTCGTTCCCATGGCTACAGTTGCTGGCATCTGACATCATGTCCAGCTCTGCCGAAACCGGAAGTTCGGCGGCGTCCTCGTTATGCAGATCAGCGCGGACGACGGAGTGAACAGCCGGAGCTGAATTGAGGTCCAAGCGGTGCCCTACCTTGGGTTAGTTCTCTCCTGACTGGAGGAACGTTACGAGGTGAACTCTATTCATGATTTTGTAAAGGGGTGTCTAATTTGTCCGGGTGTTGTTTGCTGTGGCACTCTGCATATTGGATTTATCAGAGGAATACATTCCCTCTAAGACATTGGGGTTATGGTAGGATTATTGCTACATGTAATTGTATCCACATTGCCGAAATACACCCATACATACCCACATTATTGTGATTCACCTATTTTTGGGTTTTATAAATGCCTTTTTGATTACATATTGAATGCCTTTTTGACTTTATATCTTGTATCATTATATCATCTTTTTGGTATTTGATATCTAATGCCCTAGAATTCTTATTTTTTGTGCAGGATTGCATCGTTGGTGGGTTTTTTCTATTTATTCCCTCATCAGTCCCCTGAGGAAATGCCAGTGACATTGAAACATGTTGGGACTTTTTTTGGGCAAATTGCGCATTAAAAGGTGTATTTGCCTTTTCTCTCCCACTGTAGTAATTAGGGTAATTTATATCTAGGGTTTAGGTTCCTGACAGGGGTGTCTTTTTCAGGACGACCTCCCTGTGGTTAGGTTTATAGGGCGATTTAGGCCAAGTAGGGCATAATAGGGTTTTTAATTACTCCTATTTTGTTTTTTGCCCACAATTTTTGTATTTGTGTACTCAATTTTAGCTTTTAGATTAAAAGCTAAGTTTTAAATAATACATATTTTCTTGTTTTTTTTGTTTTTGAAGGTTGTGTATTTTTTTGGAACACTTGCCACTTTTGTGTTCTTGTGCTTTTTGTTTTCTTTTGGTTTTCAGATTTACCTTCGGTCCAGTAGATTGACTTACGGGAATCCGGCAGAAGATAGAACATGCTCTATCTTCCGGTAGTTTAGAAATTCCACAATAGAAAATCCTTGTTGTGTAAACTACAGCTCGGATTTTCTATTGCGGTCTATGGGGCACTGGTTACTGTTGGATTTGTGCAGATTCTAAATACTGAAGTCGCTTAAAAATCTGACTGTAATCCTGTGTGTACATAACCTAAGTTGTGTGCAGATGCAGCTGATGCCCCCACTCATGAATGTGCTGAGGGCCGGAAACTTCATTATAATAACCAAGGACTATGAAAAAAGCGAGACAGGTTGATATAAACGCACTAATACAAAGGAAGTTTATTGTCTGGAAACATTTACACAACAGATGGAAAAAAAACGTCAAAGTTTCTAAGTAGACAGTAAGAATCAATGGAAGAAGTGCCATTCACATCATCACATCACAGATCCCACAGGAGAGCCGTCCACTCCCTGCTGACCAGTTAATCATATATACAAAGCATATCCTAATCACATTCTACTATGTGGGATCAGTTTCCCAGCTCTTGAATAGCATGCTAAAACCGCAGTGAAGACTGACAGCATGAATCCCAAATTGTAAGACTGATGGTTCAAAATTTTTCAGAGCCCAATGCCAAATCTCAGAGCGGTAAGGTGTTGAGATTTTTAAAAAAAAATGTACTACTTTTTTTTTTTTTTTTTAGTAAGCTTTTAATGGGTTGGATAATTCTACCACTCTGGTCACCCTGATGTAATATCACAGTGGTAAATGTGTAGTGGGTGTAGATTTATTTTTGTCTAAAAAGGTCACAGTGGGCTAACACCATGACGGTGTCTGGGCACAACCTCTTATATATCTAATGCAGATGCTGCTGAAAAACTACAATTCCCAGGACTCCATCGAAGGGCATTTAGAGATAAGTTGTCTAAATCATGTGTCCTGTTGAACCCTTTGGAGTCATATCTAACTATCAAGGGGGGAAAGGTTCCATTCACTGGCAGCAAGCAGAGATCTTAGAAGTAGTAAGGAATTGAAATATAAAGTATATTAGAAATTTGTTGTTTCATTGTTAAAAAGTTGTTTTGTTCCAGAATCCCTCTAAGGCTATGTTCACACGGCTTATTTTGTGACGGATTTCAGTCCGTATTGTGCGCCGTACTGTGCTCAAATACGGCTGAAATCCGTCCCAGTCATTACGGTAATCCACAGTTCTCATAGAGAACTATGGATTCCGTCTCCTCTCCCCGCTCACGAAATCCGGCGAGCAGGGAGAAAGTAACATGCACATTATTCCGACGGGATGTGCGCCGTGGATAATGAAAGTCTATGGGGCCAGCGAGCTGCCGGCCCCCCTGCCCCGCCCACATGCCGTAATTGCGGGCGAAATCCGTCCGGCGTGAATAAGCCGTGTAAACATAGCCTAAGGGTACGGCCACACGGTATAGACAAAATATTTTTCTTAAGAATCCGGCCGGTATTTTGTCGTCTTTTACATGGTTTTGGGGTACAATTCTGTCCATGGTTTGCGGATTCACCTGTTCCCCTCAACCATTGGAATGCACATCTTCGACCCAAAGTTGGTCATGTTCCGAGTTTTTCGGAACGCCGATGGTGTAAAAATCCATCCAGCTGAAAATTCATTCAGTGTAGACTACTGAGCAGATTTTCTATCAAAGTCTTTGTGGATGGTTGACAGTCAGTTTTGAGACCGTTTTCAAATCCGAAAACTATATGAAAACCTTGCTATGTGATCGGACGCTAATTTTTTTTTTCTGGGACGAGCAGATTGACAAGGGGCGACATGTATGAATTCGAATGCGTACTTTTTTTAATTGGCGCCGACACACAGATTTTTGGCGCATTACATAGAGCTTAATGCGCCAAACTTTGTATGGGCATAGAGTGTAAACTTGGCGCACTAAGCTCTATGCAATGCGCCAAAAATCTATCGTATTCTACACTCTTCTATATCTATTTAGAACTGTGGTGTCGGCGCCAAGAAAAAAAAAAGTATGCATTTGAATTCATACATGTCGCCCTCTTAATGTTTCAATGCTTGGATTATGAGATTCTGAGAGTGTAGAATACGACAGATTTTTGGCGCATTACATAGAGCTTAGTGCGCCAAAAATCTTCATACTGTCGTATTCTACACTCTTCTATATCTATTTAGAACTGGAGTGTCGGCGCCAAGTAAAAAAAAAGTACGCATTCGAGTTCATACATGTCGCCCAAGGATTTTCTGGGAAATGAAAAGCTAAATGAGCCCCCATAGAGAAATATATGTAAAATGTATACACATGGCTTGTGCTATTGCCATGAGATGGACCTTAGGAACACACTTAAAGGGGCTGTCTTACTACAAAGATTAGCTTTTGACATGTTGGGATCACTAAATGAAGACGTTTTCCAAATATATTGCTTTGTTCATTTTTTTTTGTTAAGGAGCTACAATTGATTTTATCACCTTCTGAGGGCTTTCTAGTTTCCCAAGTGACCAACCTGTGTACTCCTTCTCCCCTGCTGCTTGTTCTATCTGATAGCAGAGTGTGACATCATCACACAGGTCACAGCCCACAGTGAGAGCTTGTGTGTTATCTGATCTTTTAGACAAAAGACTAATTACTACTGTTTACATTAGTTCAGAAGCTTCTCCTGCCCTGGTAGAAGGTTATTATTTAATCTAGACTAATAAACAGAGAAGTATGAATACAAGGAACTCATATGCTAATTACAGACAGCTTGACCAGGAAGTGACAGAGCAAAGCAGCATTATTTCATTCATGCATCCTATGAAACTTTGAGATGAGACAACCTCTTTAAGCAACTGATAATTAGGGCAGGGTATACAGAACTAGGTCAGTACATACACAAGTGCTGTATTCCCTGCATTAATTGTTTAGTAAAGATTAGTAAAGACTGAAGGATCCACCTGGGATTACAATCATCCCTTTGTTCCCTCCTGTAAATTTTTTTGGCAGGAACATTTCCCCCCTGGGCTGAGGCAGATTAGGCCTAGACAGTAGCAATTGGCTACTGAATCCACCAAAGCTGTGTCATTGCTGGACAGAACCACCTTTATTGGAGGGATCCATTTTGCTATGTTGTAGCACCGTAATAAAAATCCAAACCTCTTCTATTCTTAAAAATGTACGCCTCAGCGGCATTTTCTGCCACCAATAACCTTTTGGTACTTTCACCCATGGACTGGAGTGAGGGGCATTTTCCGTGGGCTGAACTGTACTTTGTTGGAACGTCTGGTCACGTCATAAAAAAGCCTTTGTATGCACACAGAAAATTAAAGTTAGGACCCTTGGAAATCGTGGAGAAAAAACAGAAATCAAAAATCCGAAAAGTGCTGCACATTAAGGGGTTAAAATTCTCTAGAACAATGAAAGCTGAGCTCTGGTTGCTATGGGCAACAAAGACAGTCTTACTATTAGACAGTTTGATAAGTAAGGCCTAATGTCACTAGTTTCCCACATTAAATCTATCTGAGTTAAAGGGTTTGTCGCACTACATTGATTCATCTTACCTCAGTCCTGTTTTCTTGCTTCCACTAGGCTGCAGTGGAAGCCAGGTCTGTAGCTATGGCAACCAGTGCTGGCACGCTATCAAAAGAGATTGAACAGGTCTGTAGCTATAGCGACCTGAGGAGCTGCTGCAGCCCATACAAGAGGGGATATCTAGGAATAGGTAGGACACTGCTAATGGACACATATTGCAAACTGACTTGTTTTTGCAAGATCTTTAACATAAAAAGCAATCCTTGTAGTGAGAAAAGCCCTTTAAAGGTGTTATCCTTTCTGGTAGTATAGGTATAGGTCAGAGATCAGCACTTGGCTCGCTATAAGCCGCTCTCAGAGAAAGGGAGATGGCTGCACGTGCGCACTTTTTCCAATCTATTTCTATGGTAGATACTAGTAGAGCTCCCATAGAGCAGAGCGAGTGCAACCTAAAGCGATTGGACAACCCCTTTAAGATGGTCGATTAATGTTGACTGAACCTGACGATTTTATCAACCATCTAATGTGTGCGAGCTTTTACTCAATGGCAAATATCATGGGAAAGACGGCTTGGGCTGTTAGATTTGGATGTGCCGCTCCTTTTGTTCTCGGCAGGGATAAGCCGCTGCCAGGGGTGTCTGAGCCCCGCTGCAGGCATGTTTACACAATGGAGCGGAATGCGGAATCAATGTGGAATCTTTGTCCAAATCAGTGCAATGGGAAATCTGCCTGTGTGCAGATCAGTGATTAAAATCCGTGTCGTAGAAAAGAGGCGACGTCACTTTATTTGATGCATAATCTTCTCAGATTCTGTGCCGGAAAGCTCAGCTCATTAAAATGGGACTAATCAGTCTCTGATAAAGGGCAAAATCCGCCACAATAGTCTTTAAAGTCTGCAGCTAAAATCTGCAAGAACGGTGCGGATTTCAGATTCCACAAGTGTGCACATATATGGACTTCTCTCCCCCTTTAGCACATATATATGCTTGGTTGAGCATGGACGCATCTGGCAGAAGGTTAGGAGGAATAGCGTACGGCCAGCTTGAGGCTGTGAACACATAGGCCCAATGTCTAGGTGGAAGACTGTCTCTGTTGGCCATAGCAACCAATCAGAGCTCAGCTTTCATTTCATATAGTGCTCTGAAACAATGAAAGGGGCGCTCTGTTTGGTTGCTATGGGCAACAAAGAAAGTCTTAGGCCATGTTTAAACGGCTTATTTGGGCACCTATTTCAGCCCCTAATTCGCGGCGTACTGTGCAAATTACGGGCCGAAATACGTCCCAGTCATTACGGTAATCCACAGTTCTCATAGAGAACTATGGATTACGTCTCCTCTCCCCGCTCGGCGAATCCGCCGCGGGGGGAGATAAGTGACATGTGAATTACTAGCGTCATATACGCGCCGCTAACAATGATAGTCTATGGGCCGGCTTGGTGCCCGCCCCCCGCTCCGCCCCCATCCACACGCCGTAATTACGCCCCGCAATTAAGCCGTGTGAACATGGCCTTAGACCTAGACCAGTTTCATACATGTTCCTTATATTTGTCCAAGGTAGGGGTGTAGCTAGAATCCATAAGCCTCCATAGCAAGAGGAGATGGGTCTCACCAGCTAATGACAGCAGAATAAAAGTCATAATTAAAGATATAACTATTAGCGCTATATAACTATATATAAGAGAACCCACAAAATTTTGCTAGACCTCAAAGCCACCAGATTGTTACACTTCGCAAAATACATAACGTTCTTGGACCTGATTGGGCCCCCTCAGCCTCTGGGCCCTATAGCAGCTGCTACGGCTAGAGATACGCCCATGCTCAAGAGGTCATACATGGTGCTTATCCCAGGGAATTCGCCGAAAGTACTGTCGGAGTCATACGCAAA
Source organism: Phyllomedusa bahiana (assembly GCA_025379985.1). Lineage (NCBI taxonomy): Eukaryota > Metazoa > Chordata > Amphibia > Anura > Hylidae > Phyllomedusa > Phyllomedusa bahiana. Next base: position 256,302 of record JAODAL010000833.1, on the reverse strand, counting down.
GCCCCAACTTCTACTTTTTTGGGTGGAGAAGATATGGTACAGTGACTTTTTGGCATTCAGCGGTATAATGACATGTATCTACCCGGTGGGTGTTGGAAGGACATTCTGTTGGCTTCTACATCTATAGGGGGTGCATGGATCAGGTTCACCACTAAGAACATAGCTATGGTTGGGCTCACACTTCGTTAATCCCTATGTCGGAGGAATCTGGCACGATACAGTGGGGAAAAAAATGGATACCGCAACGTAGCGTGTAACGCCAGGAAATAAAGCAAGTGTAGTCCATTGACCTTTTTTCCCACAGTATCCTGAGGGAAGCCTCCAATGTAGGGAATAACGAGGTATGAACCCAGCCTTACAGGGGCTTGTTCTGGGGGCCATGCTCCAAGACAGGAGGTGACTGGCATCTACCTCATTAGGTTGGCACTGACCAAGTGTGCACCAGTTTTCCTTGTGTAAGTAAATTTAGACCATCTACAAAGAGATTCAGTGCAGTGGACTTGGTCTGTGAAAGAAGGCGATCCAATGACAAACCAATAGGTTCTCATTTTATCTATATCAGGTTGGTTTTTGATACTTCAGGTTCATCCCGTTGTCCTGTAATGTTGATCCAGAAGTTCTGATCTTCTATGATCTTTGCACTTCTTATGACTTTATTGGTGAAGGTTCTTTTAACTCTAGGCCTGTGAGTAATGGGGGTGCAGGTTGGGGGAGATTGCCAAAATGCCTCGTGTATGGGGGTCTATACATGGGAAGCAATCAGTCACTGAGTTGGTGTGGATATAGCATTTACATACATATTGTACTCCCATAGGGCAGCATATGAGCCCAGATAGGTCTGCTTACTCCGCAGACCGGCATTTTTGGGTTCTTGCTCATGATGAGCACCAATTATTTACACAATACATGGTTAATATGGACAAGGGAGCCTTAAAGGGGTTGTCTCACTACAAGGAGTGCTTTTTATGTTAAGGATCTTGCAAAAACAAGTCACTTTGCAATATAATGTCCATTAACAGTATTCAACCTATTCTGAGATATCCCCTCTTGTATGGGCTGCATCAGCTCTTGAGGTCGCTATAGCTACAGACCTGTTTGATCTCTCCTGATAGGCCGCCAGCGCTGGTTGCTATAGCTACAGACCTGGCATCTACTGCAGCCTAGTAGAAGCCAGTAAACACGCCCCTGAATTCAAAGAGAAACCAAGAAAACAGGACTGAGGTAAGAGGAATCAATGTAGTGAGACAACCCCTTTAACTTACAATGACCAATGTGCATACACAGTTTTATGGCAGCCAGAGATGACCATAGCCAGGGACACATAGGGTATGAGATCCTTCCAAATAAGTGGAAAGGCCACTTACGCTACAGAGATTCTCAGGAGAAACAAAATTATTGGAAGCCTACATGGCTGATCCCTATGGCAGGATTGAGCGGCAATATTGTCTAGATGCAAATATTCTTGAACGCTAAAATCCGTTGGCTAGAAATCAGTGCACATACTACTGAAGAAAGAAAAAGCGTCAAATTCCTACTAAAAAAAAAAAAAAAACAAAACTAAAAAGGCACAGAAGTCACCCCCAGATCCTGTGTGTAACCAGCTGTGATAGCACATAACTAATACACAATAACTTCTGGGTAATTTTCTATGAAGGAAAACGATGACCATTTATCTGTGCGTGATTTAAGCTAACACTATTACTTTAGATATATGTATACCGACTAGGGAAAACAGAACACAGAAAGGTGGTATGAAGAGCTCCACCACCTGGCAGGGCATGAAACTGCAAAGAAGAAGGTTATTTCTTGTCAATGAGCGGAGCTTGTATGGACAGAGGATTTGGGTCTCAGATTTATAGATGAGTTTATATAATATACACCTGGCAGGCTATACAGTCTATCACTCACCCAGTTCTAGCATGATCAACTTATTAGGTTTGTGCCTTAATGATGACTCCACTACAGAACATCTATGGGCTTCTAGCTGTGCTGAGCCTACAGTAAAGGACCGGATGCATCTTAGGCCTCACTCACATCACATTTTTCATCTATATTTGGCGTAACCGCCGGGAAACTTCCTAACACACATGCTAAACCTGTTTATAGTGTTATGTTTCAGAAGGAAGGTAAAAAAAATGGTCTTTTAACCTTCAGCCAGCCAATAGATGATAAAAAAAAGGAGGTATGAAACGGTGTCTATTTCCATAAACTGGATCCTCTAAAATGTACCCATTAAACAGATGCCATAATAGTCTATGGCCGACAAATGCTACTGTATGGCAACCATTTACATGAGCTTGTAATGACCTAAATGATGCCTATAGGTGACAGATGCCATAAGATGCAATGGCTGATCGATTTTTAAATTTACTTAGAGGAGAAGAAAATGTATGAGATATAAATGAGGCTTTATCGAGAAACATCCACACTAGCAAAGATAGCCCCAAGTGCCTCTATGTTCCTGACAAATATACCTGTAATGTATATAATGGGACGCATTTATCAAGGCAGAATTTTGGCGCAATCTGCACCAAAAATAATGTCATACCTGCTTTACACCACATTTAATATGTGTTTTAGACAGTCTCTAGACACTTCTGTGCCTCGTCCAACAAAAGGGATGTTGCCTCAGTAAAATAGTCGTGGCTTCACAGAACGGAGCCCTGGCTTAGCCTGCGGCAAAATTTTGTCGAGGTTAGTGGCATAAAGTAAGCCAACTTATAAAAGGTGCAAAGTTAAAAATTAGACAGCATACAACAGATTTATCAAAACTATGATAATTGTGGCACAGTAGGAGACTGTCTAGTCTAACTTTACACAGTCTAAGACAGTGGTCTTCAAACTGTGGCCCTCCAGCTGTTGGGAAACTACAAACTCCCATCATGCCCACTGTTATAGATTACATAAATGCATAATGGGAGTTATAGTTTCCCAACAGCTGCAGTTTGAAGACCCCTGGTCTAAGAGTTAGACAGTATTGAGAAATCTACTACATATTATTTATCAAACTACCCTGTTTCCTCGAAAATAAGACTTTCCCCCAAAATAAGACCTAGTCCTTTTTTTATGCAATTCAGAGTTTGGCTGCTTATACTGATGTTCGTGATGAAATCACTATAGTATATTAAAGGGGTTTTGCCACGATGTAATGTTGATGTGGGATCCTCCAAAATGGGTATTTCATCACTTTTCTAAATATATGTGATTACAAAAAATGAAGCCTCTGAGAGCTACAGCATTGCTCAGTCCCCCTTAGTTTCCTGAAAGTTTACATTAGACACGACCAGGACACTGACAGGAGCTGATCTGGCCAGGCTTGCCTTTTTTTGCACTTCTTATCTGATGACAGGGAACATGAAGGAGCTTGCAAGGGGCTGTGGAGAAAGTGCAGTGTATGAGGTTGTCTGCTGTATTGAGAATCCACTGATTGTAATGTAATTATTTGAGCAAACATTGCAGACTCTTCCTTCTTCCTTGCTCTCTGCTCACCCCCCTTCCTCTCACCCCTGCAGCCGTTCATGACTCAGCATGCTTTTTTTATATTCTCTCCTGAGCAGATAAGAGGTAAGGAACTCACTTCATGGTAAAAGCCCTTTAATACATGTTGATTTTTTGTTCAACAATAAAAGTGAATTCTTGTTCATGGAAAAATAAGACATCCCCTAAGAATAAGTCTTGGCTCGTCTGTAGGAGCAATAATTAATATAAGACACGGTCTTATTTTCGGGGAAACAGGGCACCTACCTACCTATCTATCTATGTATCCAATATGTATGGATGGGTTTCAACTGGATGTACCATGAAAGTCTGATCAGGGTGGGACTGACGGCTGGGAGCCCGGTCTATCCTGAAAATGGACATGCTTGTTCTCCCTCACCAAAGGAGATCATTTTGTAGGTTTATGGGGAGGTTGAACCCCACCAATTAGATACATTCAGTTAATAAACCTCTTTTACCAGTACTACCTTGCAAATTGTGCCGATCATATGGTGGTATATTTACTATTTTGCCATAGGCAAACTTAAACTCTATCAGTTCTCAATCTATAAAGCACTAACACTTAACTTTTATTATGTATAACACTTAACCTCAATGCACACTATTTTAAAAACCTGATTTCTAACCTCTCAAGTTGTCCCTCCTATTTGTGAAGGAATAACTCCTTTTCTATTATCAAGTCTGGTGGCGCACCACCTATTAGCAGGGAAATGTGGTGTTGGCACTAGATAATGATAACACACACCATATTGAATGACAACATCTATCACAGTGGGGACTCCAGAAGCAGCACACAGGCGGTACGGTATTGCATACTTTATCTCATGGTTTTTCCAGGATCACACAGACAGCACACACGATCAAAATGAATTCATAAAATGCTATTAGGCTGCAAAGGTAAAGTCATTGACACTGCCATATATCAGATTGTACGTACGAGCAATAGCTAATGAACCGCTAAGGTGTAAAGTCCCCTGTTTTTTTGTCTTTTTCCTGTTTTAAATAAAAAATAGCTGCAAAATATTCAACCTTTCATTCCAATTCTGCAGTCAAACAGTCCACCGGGGAAAAAAAAAAAAAAAAAAAAATCTAAAACAAAATCTATGATATAAAAGTGTCAGCATCGAGTTCACATGCAACATAATAATAAAAATGGAAAAAAAAAAAAAAAAAAGGTTGTACTCTTCCTCCCAGCCTGCAATGGACAGGTGTGCGGATACCAGCAAATATGTACAAAGGTAGGTTAATAGTGGAGCCACCTGCGCCACCTGCATATGACGGGCTGCCAAGCAGCCAGCCCTCACAAGTCCATTACACAAATATCTTCGGAAAAGCAAAAAGAAGAAGAAAAAAAAAAGAAAGGCCTTTAAGCCGGCAATTAATCTCCCCCCGTCAGCTGTTGTATCGTAAGGCCCAATACACTCTCCGTAACGCAAGGGTACTGCTTGGCCGACTAAAAAAAACAAGCCAAAAATACACCGGTTTGGAAGAGCCGAGTCGTGTTTAAATTCAGCCTCTCCCACCGCCGGGCTGCACACCGAGTTCTGTCGTCCTCAGGTAACAAAAATTTCATGGAGTGAAATTGACGTCTGTCCTCAAAGCACATCTGTCCTCCTCTTCAGCTTAGGTGGATGGGCATGTAGTCTGGCCTTCTTGTCTGAATGATTTTTGGTTTGGGTTTGCTCATGCCGTCCTCGTCTTCTTCCACCTCCAGTTCGTTCTCGGGATCGCTTTCGCAGACGTGCACGACCACGCTGGGGGTGGTGTCTGTGGCGGCATGTAGTTCATACTGCTCTCCTGTAAAGAGGAGGGGGCATTGTCAACATCCATTAAGATATTAAAAGGTTTTCTCACTAAAAGGATTAGCTTTCAACATGTAGGGAAAGGTAAATGAACACTTTTTCTAAATAAATTGCTCTTTTGATATTCAACTTCTAAGGAGATGAGAGATTTTATCTTATATGAGTGCACACAAGTGTCTCTAGGTTACCGTTCATACCTACCTTCCTGATTAAAAGCAGAGCGCAGGGACTGAAGGCACCATGGTCAGACGGAGCAGAGTTTTTATCGCTAACAAAATTAGCTTGTTCACCTTTGATAAGCAATTGTTTCATTCCTTGGAGCTCTGTACCTTTGTTTTCTACTGATTAAATCTCCTGTACTTATGTCACTGTAATGTTCAGGTAGTTATAGAGGAGCTAAATATGCTAATCACTGCTATAGAACCACCCACTGTAGTGCTCGGCTAGTTATAGAGGAGCTAAATATGCTAATCACTGCTATAGAACCACCCACCCAGAAAGTGCGAGTCTGAAGCTGCCTGTGACACTGTGAAACTGCATGGTGAGAAAACTCCTTTAAATTCCCACATGGGAAAGTAATTATATGGTGCCTTATATGGTGCCTGACATGCCTTTTTCTTTTGTTCCCTTTGAAAGATCAACTCTGGAGCATCTTCTCTTATCACTGTGTTGTTCTGATCCTCTATTGTTCCTCTTGGAAATGTATTATTGAGTAAGGCACATGGGTGTTACCATTCCAGTTTTCAAAGGGGTGTGTCCCTGCACACATTGAATCGGTCAGCACCGATTGGCCAGTGTCAGACTGTGCAGGGAAATATCCCCAAGTGGTAACACCCAGCTGACAGATTCGTAATAAATTTCTAGGAGGAACAACAAGGGAACCACAAAAGATAGTGACGTAAGAAAAGATGCTCCAGAATTGTTATTTCATATGGAATACTAATACTATGCCTCTCCTGCATAGAAGGGAGATCTGTGCCGTTCATAGAAAGCTGTAACAAATCTCCAGCTGAGAGAGAAGAGATCAGTGCTCAGTCTAGATTGAATGCAGCCTGTGGTATTATGTTTACAGCTCTTACAAAATAAGACTGATAGGGAGAGACACAGTGACATGTGGACTCAGAGATGGCGGGGGAGCCTGCATGAACAGTGAAGGGGGATGATGTCACCCAGCTGGGACGGGAAGAAATGCCCCTGCATTTCTAGAGTTGAGAAGCTGAGAACAGTGTGAATCAGCCAAACTAAAGAAGCGATACATCTCCTTTAAGTCAACAAGCTATCAATGTAATACAGGACAGGGCTGGTCCTCCATAGGAAGAGACACCCCTTGGAACGGCTCTCTATTCATGGAATATCAAAATGGGTTTTCTCAACTAGATAATCCCTTTAACCCCTTAATGACGCAGCAGTTTTCATATTCTTTGCATTTGTTTTTTTTCCTCCTTGCCTTCTGAGAGCCATAACTTTTTTATTTTTTCGAATACACAGTCGTACAAGGGCTTGATTTTTTGCGGGACAAAATGTACTTTTTAATGCCGCCACTGACCGTACCGTATAAAGTACTGGGAAACCCCGAATAAATTAGGCGTGGAGTGAAACATGAAAAAAAGTGAGCCATCTGAGGGGGGTTCCGTATTTATGGAGTTCTCTGTTCGGCATAAATGATAGGTTATCTGTATTCTGCAGGACGCTGCAATTTCAATGATTCCAAATTTGCAGAGTTTCCGTTATGTTTATATATAATATATATATATATATATATATATATATATATATATATATATATATATATATTTTTTTTTTTTTTTTTTTTTTTTTAAAGTACTTGAACTATGTCTATTTTTTTTTTCATTTGTGCTGCAGCACAATTTTTTGTTACCAATAACTTACTTGATTTTCCATCTATGGACCTGGGTGAGGGCTTGCTTTTTTTGTGGGCTGAAGTGAAGTTTTTCGGTACTTTTATGGGATACATCCGACTTTTTGACCATTCTTTATTCCAATTTTTTAGAGACGCAAAATGACCCCCAACAAATTAGCAATTTTGGTGTTTGGAATTTTTTTTCTTCGGTAGTGTAAATTATGTTTTTTTAAAAATAAATCGGACTTTCATAGATACCAATTATATGTCACTTTATTTATTTTTTTATTTTTTAGCAGGCAAAAGAGGGGGATGATATAAACTTTTTTTTAATTTTTCATTTTTTTTTTCTACTTCTACATCTAATCCCCCTAGGGTACTGACCACTTGGGGGCAGGATCACCTGTACATGGCACAGGACAAATACCGGTCGGGAAATCCCGACCGGTATTTGCTCCGTTTCTGGCACGAAGGGGGGCGGCTTTTCTCTGCGGTTTGCAGTTTCAAGCCCTCCCCCTTCGTACCGAAATGTTCATCTTCGGTTTAGACCTCAGCAGAACCGTTCATTACAACCGGTTTTTGGACTGTTGTTGACACAAAAAACAGTTGGTTTTTTGAACATTTTTTGTCACTGATTTTGTCCAGGTTTCCCCGGCGGTTGTTGGACTGTTTTTCAAGCAGAAAAGTGTACCGAGTGTAAAAACTTAAAACTGCCCCAAAAACCACGCCAAAAGCCTAGAAAAAAAAAACGCTTGCTCTCTTTCTCAGCATTTACATTATCTCCTATGTTAATTTTCAGTCTGCAAACTGGGTGGAAAAATGAACATGTTCTAAGTTTTTCGGACCGGCGGCGGGGTGAAAAAACCGGCTGGTGGAAAATCTGTTCAGTGGGGACTGCTGAACGGCTTTTTTTTTTTTTTTTTTTAAGTATATGGGGGAGCGTGGCTTGCAGGTTTTCAGACGGTTTCTAAAACCGCAAACCGTCTGAAAAACCAACCAAAAACCCTTGCCGTGGGGACAAGCCCTTAGGGTTCGTCCACAGGTTTTTGGTCAGGTTTTCAAATCCTTCGTCAACCTTCACCATAGACTTTAATAGAAAATCAGTTCAGTGCTCTACACTGAACGGATTTTCTGTTTTTTTACACCGCCGGCGTTCCGAAAAACTTACAACATGTTGAGGAGGACGGGAAACTCTGCAAACCGACAGAACCGCCCCCCAAAACAATGCAAAAGACGAAAAATACCAGCCGGTATGTTGTCACTGCCGTGTGGACGCGGCCTTGTTTGTCACTCAGGGTCTGTGGAAAGCTATGTAACAAGCTCCTCTGGTGTTGTACAGTCTGCCATTAGTGGTTGGAGGCCACTCTAAGGTTATGTTCACACGGCTTATTTTGGGACGGATTTCAGTCCGTAATTTGCGCCGTACTGCGCGAATTACGGCTGAAATCTGTCCCAGTCATTACGGTAATCCACAGTTCTTATAGAGAACTATGGATTACGCCTCCTCTCCCTGCTCGCACAATACGGCGAGCGGGGAGAGAAGTGACATGCTACTTATTCACGGCGTATACGCGCCGTGGATAACGCATGTCTATGGGGCCGGCGAGCTCCCGGCCCCTCCGCCCCGCAATTAAGCCGCCCCGCCCCCTACACATGGCGTAATTGCGCCCCGCAATTAAGCCTTATGAACATAGCCTAAGGGTATGTTCACACGATGTATTGCAGCGCGTACAGTACGTTCCGCAATACATCGTGTGCTTCGGGAGCTCGTGCTGATCAGCGTGTACTCCCAAGGCGCGCGGGGGGGGGGGGGGGCGGCAGCCCGCCGGCCCCATAGACATGCATTACGATCGTATTGTCCGTGCGTGGAGAGGAGGCATAATCCATACTTCTCTATGAGAGCTATGGATTACCGTAATTGCGCACTAAAGCGCAAATATGCGGCGAAATGTGCGCCGCAATTACGCCGTGTGAACATACCATAAGGATGTGACACAAGAGAGAGAGTGACAGTCTGGAAAGCAGGTTCCATCACTCATATCCCAGATGTGCCTCCCGGCTGACCTGCGCCAATTTTCCCACATTAGTAAGAGGATGAGGCGTTGTTTGTCAGCTCCGTCCTGGGATATTTTTTTCCCCTTTAACCTAATGTAGGAAAAATGTGCCACACAGAAAAGAGAACGGAATGATTTTGTCTGGAAAGAATGGAAACTTGGCCCCTCGCACGTTCTATAATCAGCGGCTATTTCTGGACAGTTATGAGGAAACCTGCTCCGTCAATAGCGCCCAATTCCTGCACAAGAAAAGAAAATGACCACTGTGCAACGCCATGGCTGCAGCGTGGGCATCTTACTGCGACTGTCACGTAAGAGCAAAGCAGCTATATAGGTGTCCACTAGATAATAGCTGGGTGTGTGCTCTTATGATAAGAATGCAGCAGAATTACCTAAGATATTGTGATTACGGGCATACTTAGCTCTGCTTGCTATATCGATGCATGAACATCCCCAATTGTCTTTTAAGGAGTTTTCTCGCCACAATGATAGACTTCATTTACCTTTCCCTACATGTTCAAAGCTATTATCAAATACATTGCTTTTTTATTTTGCTTTGTTAAGGAAGCAACAGATTTTCTCTCTTCTGAGCGCATAGAAGTTTCTCTTGGCTGCCGATCATCTCTCTCTCTGCTCTCTTATCTGATTAACTGGAAGCTGCTGTAATCTCTAGGAGCTTTGTTTACGATAAGGACATGTTTTCACTCCTTGGAGCTCTGTAGTCTTGTGCACTATAGATTTGAAATCTCCTGCAGTCATGTCACTGTAACAGGCTCAGGCAGAAATAGCAGAGCTGATATGCAGCTCTTTATTCCTTACTCCCTATATGTGCACGCTCGCATGTGCGTGCACATACAGAGGGTATGGCCATCTAGAGGGTATGGCCCTCCTAAGGCTAAACAGTGTTATCTCCTTAAAAACAGCCCTTTCCATTAAAAGCCACTGGGCTCTAAGCACCCAGGGAAAAAGCTGATTTTCTGGGGACAATAAGTGTACATCCATGTCAAGCCACGGATGAACTTGATGGACATATGTCATTTTTTTTTTAACCATACTATGTAATTGATGGCCAACTCATGTCTGCTCTCTGGTCCAGCTCACAGAGGTGGCTCCACAGCATTGGTCCTCATCCATGTTGTCCATATGCTTTAATAAAACATCTAGGTAGGGATTGCCCAATACAGTTCCCTTGAGATTAACAGTCAGATTATGGTGGACATAGACATCAGATGACCAATGGGGCCACCAAAGTTAAAGGGGTTGTCTCACTACAAATATTAGCTTTCAAAATGTAGGGAACACTAAATGAAGACGTTTTCCAAGTATATTGCTTTGTTAATCTTTTTTTTTTTTGTTAAGGAGCTACAAATTATCACCTTCTGAGGGCTCTCAGGTTTCCCAAGTGACTGAACTGTATACTCTTTTCTCCCCTGCTGTTTGTTCTATCTGATAGCAGGGAGTGATGTCATCACACAGGTCAGGGCCAGCAGTGAGAGCTTGTGAGTTATCCGATCTTTCAGACAAAAGACAGTAATTACTCTACTGTTTACATTAGCTCAGAAGCTTCTCTGGACCTCAGAGGTGGTCATTTATTTAATCTAGACTAATAAACAGAGAAGTCTGAATACAAGGAGTTCATATGCTAATTACAGACAGCTTGACCAGGAAGTGACAGAGCAAAGCAGCATTATTTCATTCATGCATCCTATGAAACTTTGAGATGAGACAATCCCTTTAAGTGCATCCGCTTATAATCCTAACGAATCTCTGGTTTATCAATGGACATGTAACAGCTCCTACCTGGACCAAGTTTGGAAATGGCGTAGAGGAGATCATAGTTGATGACCGGGGTGGCGTCATCTGCCTGCTTCCAGCCCACAGGAGGGGAGGCGGGAGGGGAGATCAGAAACTGCTTGTCTGGATTTGGCGGAGCCAGGTGTGAGCTTCCTATGTGCAATGTCTATAAGGAACAAGACAAGGACTTTAAAAATTGTTCACTGTATTAATGTACAATCACAGAGGGGAATGACTGCTTCACCGTGTAACCATCTGCCAATATAATCCTACGTAAAAGCCAACAATACACATATCTATTGGTAACACTTGGCATATTTGCCCCTTCAGAAACCAGAGAAAGTTGGGTGACACCCTCAAAAGAGAGGGAGAAGTAGAAACTGGCTGAGCATGAACTTGTAGCTACTGAGTAGACAGAATTTTATGTTTTAATTTGATTTTGGAGGATAAGGTTGTCCATGTTAGAAAAATAGAGCCCTGACCACCGTAAGGCTATGTTCACATGGTGGAATGAAACGCCCGTTTCTGTGCCCTGAAATCCAAGTGCGTTCTGCCAAGAATTCACATCCCAGGTTATGTTAATCTGTTAATCCCATCATATAATATCTGTGCCGGGGAAAAATATAATTTATGTGGTTTTCATGTGGATTCCGCATCAGAAACTGTGTTGACACATATTAGCCCCCACTCAATGGGGCTGATCCATATACGTAAAACTTCTGGGCATTTATAGTCAAAATCTGAGAGTATTGCTCGGGATATCTGCATGGATCCACGACATGAGAACATAGCCTAAGGATATACAGGCAGTCCTCGACTTACATCTGTCCCCTAGTTACAAACGGAGACTTGTGGGGCATGCTGACACTTGTAGTTTCATGTTCTACAGCAGATAGTAGCTGGGGAACGACAAGTTCCTGCATGCCACATCAGCAGATGAGGTGAGAATGAGAAGAAAGCTTAACAGGGGCACAGACAGCGAAACAAATGTAAAAACCCTTCCCTGCACTGTCCCAAAAATAAAAAAAAAAAAAAAAAAATTTTGTGCTGGAGTTACATTTAATTAATCTACCTGTTCTGACTTACATACAAATTCAGCGCAAGAACAAACCTACAGTCCCTATCCCGTTCATAACCTGGGGACTGCCTGTACTCTATGACTATTCAGTACACAATATTGGACCTAAAAATAAACACTATGTGGTCATGTATGGGATGCAGGGGTCCTCAGTGGTCGGCTAAGGGGCATGCCGGGATGTATGGTGGCCCACCATACATCCCGGCATGCCCCTTAGCCGGTCGCTGAGGACCCCTTAATCCCATACATGACCACATAGTGTGTATTTTTAGGTCCAATATTGTGGCTATGCTTACAGAAGGTGTAAATTTGCATGGTGGCTAACACCGACCTGTGCGAAGTACAGCTTGATCTCCTTCCCCAGGAATTCGGTCTTGTGTAGTTGGATCCTGGCCTCCGCTGCCGACAGCGGGTTACTGAAGTTGATCCTCACTCTCTTGAAACTCTTGAAGTACTGAAAGGTGGCATCTTTATCGAAGGCTCTGAACAGAGACTCAAACTTGGTCTGAAAAACAGAAATAAAAAAAAATAAAAAAAAATTATACTTGTTACCTCTGACCAATCATTGTTTCATGAATCCATCAAAACTCAAGAGATAAAAGACTATAAACCAAATACCCAGACACGGAAAAGATTAATGCAACTGTGTTTCTATGGTGTTCCCACCGTAGACTTTGATGGCATATCACTACATAAGGAACCAGCACCTGTGGTTCCCCAAGTGTGTTGGCTCGGAGTGAAGAGCCGATTGTTCTTGAACGTGACTCTCCATTCTGTTCTATGGTTCTGTTCTATGGGAGTTCTGGATACAAGTGAGCGGAATGTTCATTTGTACTCAGAACTCCCATAGAACAGAATGGAGAGTCGTGTGCAAGTGCGACCGGCTTTAAATTCCGAACTGACAATTTTGAGAGCCTGCTTCCGAGATAGGGGTGGGTCCCAGAGGTGAGACCTTCACCTATCACACCTTGATGGTATATCCTATCACTACGTCAAAGTCTATGGTGGAAGTTTTGTGTTAAAAGGGTTGTCTCACTACAAGGATTGCTTTTTATGTTAAAGATCTTGCACAAACAAGTCACTTTGCAATGTGTGTCCATTAACATTGTTCTACCTATTCCTAGATATTCCCTCTTGTATGGGCTGCATCAGCTCCTCAGGTCGCTATAGCTACAGACCTGTTTGATCTCTCCTAATAGGCTGCCAGCACTGGTTGCTATAACTACAGACCTGGTGTCCTCAGCAGCTCATCACTGCAGGCCAGTAGTAGCCAGTAGAATACAGTAAAGACACCACTGAATTCAAAAATTAAACTGAGAAAACAGAACTGAGTTAAAGGGGTTGTATCACTACATTGATTCATCTTACCTCAGTCTAGTTTTCTTGGTTTCATTTTGAATTCAGGGGCCTGTTTACTGGCTTCCACTAGGCTGCAGTAGAAGCCAGGTTTGTAGTTATAGCAACCAGCGCTGGCAGCCTATCAGGAGAGATTAAACAGGTCTGCAGCTACAGCGACGTGAGGAGCTGATGCAGCTCATACAAGAGGGGATATCTCGAAATAGGTAAGATACTATTAATGGACACATATTGCAAAGTGACTTTTTGCAAGATCTTTATCATAAAAAGCAATCCTTGCAGTGAGACAACCCCTTTAAGATGAGTTGATGTAGTGAGACAATCCCTTTAACATTTAAATATTTCGGGGACAAGGTCCCAGAGGTAAGATGTGGCCACCTCCAACCTTCATCAAGCCTTGCGTCTCTTCCCCTGACAGCAATATATCACTGTATAAAACATATCAGACTATCATACATAGTGTTTTTCTCTGTAAAGTGATGGATTCATAATATAGCAAAAGAAAATCATCTCCCCGGTTCCTTTTATGAGCGAACCTCCCTCCTCCCCTCTCCGGATAACCGGATTACCGCCTGCCATGTTTCCCTGAGGCAGACCACCGCTTGGTACTCCGTATAGGATGATGACACTCTCGGAGTATTACCACCGGTAATTTCTTGCAAGTTAGAGCGCTCCCCTCCCTTCCTGGAGAAGTGCATTTACCATTCATTGCGCTGTGACAAATGAATGGCATTTCCGTATGCTGCCGCCGCGCCGGGCATAACACACTGATTAGGAGCCTAAATGACTGCTCAGTGACAAAGAGGCGAAGACAAATTGTCTGCACAATATATCAGCCTGTTTTCCACCGCTGCAGCTGTCACTCTCCTACTGAAAAGAGCAGCTGTCACTGTGGAAAGAATGTCGCCCTAAAGAGGGAAAAGGCGGCCAACTCATTCATTTATGAGGGCTCCATGTCACCGATAGCAGGACGCCAGCCAATGACTCAGCTGACAAGATGGCGGCCGGCACTTTGTGTAGGCGACGGCTGACGTCTAAAGCAGCAATCAGCTTGGAGCACTACTTTTTTTTTGTTGTTACAGTAGTAATCTATGAGTGACGGATCGCACCGTATGCCTACTAAGTGGGAAACGTCATAACCATATATATTGGGATATCCTCTCGATGAAGCGCTCCAATGTAAGACCTCATTCACATCACCATTCCTGGCTCCGTCGGGCAATAGACAATGCGGCGGAGACATAGAAACAATATGGAAATGGGGTTTCTTTTGGACTATGCTCCATTTCCCGTATGTATGCACTTTATGTGGCAGATACAGAAGTGTGGTCGACTGTGTCCAGCACATAAAGCGGGAAATACTGCAAACACAGACCAAAAAGACACCAGCTTCCCCCAAGGTTTCCTATGGCGTCACCGTCCTATACCTTTATTGGGGTACCACAATGGAAAGGAAACGTGATGTGAATGGGGCCTTAGACGCATCATTGGATTACTCCAGGCTGTAATGGCCTGTGCTCTATCAGGCGGCACTTCACTAGATCCCTCACAGAACAGACATCAATGGTAGATACCAGTGGACACCCCTGATGGCAGTGCTGGGTGTTTCACCAGATAAGATGGAACCTGTGATGGAAAAGTGAACCGAGCACAAGATTATCCACCTCAGGTCTATTATTCTCTCTTCCATCATTCTAGCTATCTACCCCATATCCATCTCATAACTATCTAATGTCCATCTATCTCTCTCATATTCATCCCATATCTATCTATCTATCGCATACCCTTTATATCTATCACATATCCATCTATCTATGTACGGTATCTATCCGTCTATCAAATGCCCCTGCTATCTACCCATCTATCTCATACCCTTTCTATCTCTCTATCTCTATTTCATACTCTCTCTCCTACCTATCTGTCTATCTGTCATGTCTGTCTATCTGTCATATCTGTCTGTCATATCTGTCATGTCTGTCTATCTCATATCCATCTATCACCCTTGCTATCTACCTATCTTATACCCTTTATATCTATCTAGATCTATCTAGTACCCTTTCTATTCATCACATACCCATCAGCCTCCCATACAGCTATCCCATATCCATCTCATATCTCTAGCTATCTACCTATCTAATATCCATTCATTCATCTATCTATCCATCCAACCATCCCATATCCATGTCATATCTGTCAATCCATCTACTACCTATCCATCTAAAATCTATTTAATATCCAATATCTCTCCATTTAATATCTATCTCCTATCTTTCTATTCATCTACCATCTATGTAGCCAGCTATCAAATTATGTAATACATCTCTTCTATCTCTCCATATCCATTTATCCATCCATCTCAAATCTTTTTCCCATAGACGTTGGCAGCCCGGAAGTCCATTGGTTTGTACAGTTTCCTTGCAGCGCTGGGTTCAGCTCCCACCAAGGATAACATCTGCTTGGGGTTTGTATGTACTTCGTATGTTTGTGTGGGTTTTCTCCGGTTTCCCCCACACTCCAAAACCATACAGATAGGTAAATGTAGAATTTAGACTGTGAGCTCCACTGGGAACAGGGAGCAATGTTACTACTGACAATCTCTGTACAGCGCTGTGGAATATAAGGCTGGGCTCACACATTGTGGTTTTATAATGATGAAAAAAGCTTCAGCAATAAAAAATGCAAGTCTTAATGAATTTGGTGAGGATTTCACTGAAGGGGGCTCAAATATGATGGGTTTTTGTTGCAATTGTAAAATGCCTTCAAGCTGCAACAAAAATGAGAAAAAGAAAGAAAGCAGCAATTTTAATGCTTCTAAAGGAGAACTTGGTCCAATATCTGAGCCCTGATGTAATGTGCGGACTAATTACACAGAGGATCCAGGCTCGCCGCAGAGCACTGACTCCGCACCTCCAGATACAGCACCATGCTGACAGGAGGAGCAGTGTGTGGACAGGAGGAGCAGTGTGTGGACGCACCACCATGTCCTTCATACACTTATATGCACCGACCAGCAGGGGGCAGCCAGTCTACATAGTTAGCATTCCCCTGTACATATGATCAGGCCTCAATTACTCTAGAGCAGCCGTAACACAAGATTGGCCAGAAAACAGACAAACGTGCACTTTATGAATGTGTTTAAAATAGAATTTGATCCCGGCATAAAAGCGTCCAGGAATTCAAAGAACTCGGGGACGGAGACCAACAAAGGTAACAAGAGACGGTTTAGAGAACAGCACGGGTTACAGCTATACATAATGTCTCATAGCACCTGGTTGCTGATACACATCCTACACTGGTTTTCCATCTATCCATCTTTCTCATATTTATCCATCTCTCTCTCATATCTATCCACTTACCTATCTTTCCATCATATATCTATGTGTCACATATCTATCCATCTAGCACCTACCTATCCATCTAGCACCTACCTATCCATCTAGCACCTACCTATCCATCTAGCACCTATCTATCCATCTTATACTTCTCGAATATGTATCATAACTATCGCAAATCTCTTTAGGTCAAAAAGAAAAAATACTGAATGAAATGTAACTGATACCCAAAAGCATCTTATTACTCCAAATCCAGTGTCTCTGAGCAGATTGTTTGGGAAGTGCATTATGTTATTACCCAGGGCCCATTGATGATTAGCTTAGGGTCTGAGGAAGGAAGGAGGATCAGGGTCCAGGGTGCTAAACACAAGTTGTTTTTGGGGGTTTTTTCTATTCACATAAACCTTAGTTGTTGTAGAAGTTAAAGTTCTGCAAGTTTCTAACATACTTCATGTTACAATTCCTCTGCAATTTCAAGATCTCTGTGTGCGGGAAATAATCAGCAACCCTTTTGCTTAGCTCTAGATGTATGAGAGCTCTTCACTAAAGAGCTGCGCCCCTGTGCCAGGCATATCGTCAGGATAGGTTTGTATAAACACAAATGCTTCCACTCACTGACAGCAAGCAGAGGTCTTAAAAACATTAAGGAACTGAGAAACGAAGGAGCAGATTTCGGTCTAAAAGAAAAACGGTGTCAGTCGCCCACAGCAACCGATCAGCGCTCCAATTTCTAGTCTTCTTATTCTGCTCTTGACAAATAAAGCCGAGCTCTGACCGGTTCCTACAAGCAGCAAAGACAAATGTGCCCTAAAGTTTTTATACAGTCACAGAGAGCGCAAAAATGAATGAGATTTTAAATGTATCCAAAACTTGGAACACAGGTGTGATGTGGGTAAATCCAAAACCACCTGTGTTTTTTTTAGTGCTGCATGTGTTTTCTGGTACCTTCAATAACCACAATGTGTGAACACAGCCTTAATGGGGTTGTCTCACTACAAGGATCGCTGGTTTTTATGTTAAGATCTTGCAAAAACAAATGACTTTGCAATATGTGTCTATTACCAGTGTCCTACCTACTCCTAGATATCTCCAATTGTAGGGCTGCATCAGCTCCTCAGGTCGCTATAGCTACAGACCTGTTTGATCTATCCTGATAGGCTGCCAGCACTGGTTTCTATAGCTACGACTTACAACTCTCGATAGGCTGCCACGTTTCTATGACAGACCTGTTCAATCTTCATGATAGGCTGCCAGCAGCTGGTTCTATAGCTACAGACCTGTTCAACTTCATGTAGGCTGCCAGCGCTAGTTGCTATAGCTAAAGACCTATTTGATCTCTCCTGATAGGCTGTCAGCACTGGTTGCTATAGCTACAGACCTGGCTTCTACTGCAGCCTAGTGGAAGCCAGTAAACACGCCCCTGAATTCAAAATGAAACCAAGAAAACAGGACTGAGGTAAGATGAATCAATGGAGTGAGACAACCCCTATAATCTGCACCAAACAAGTGCCAGATTGGGAAATATTCTGGCTTATCAACCAGACACAGAAACGCATGTGAAACATCAATTAAAAATGATGCTCCAGAAACACAGCCCAAAAGAGGATGGTGATGTCCTCGCCATCAGCGCACACGAGGGACGTCATCAAGAGCTGCCCAATCCAGGAGCCAAATTGTCACATAAACGTCTGGTAAACCAACACAAAGAGCAACATGTATGAAAACTGTCTAGGTCTAAAACTCACTTTGTATGTGTGCCCATAGCAACCAATTAGAGCCCATAGCAACCAATCAGAGCTCATAGCAACCAATCAGAGTGCCCCTTTCATTATTCCAGAGCTCTATATGAAATGATTGGTTGCTATGGGAAACCAAGTGAATTTTAGACCTAGACAGTTTGCATACATGGGGCTCAAAATTTTTGTTCAAGTTGAATTATTGAAGTTTGTTGGGTTTAAAATTGCCAGGCAGTTGAATAAAGAGCAGGCAGCCTCAAACTGCGGCCCTCCAGCTGTTGGGAAACTACAACTCCCATCATGCATTTATATAATCTATAGCAATGTGAATGATGGGAATTGTAGTTTCCCAACAGCTGGAGGGCCACAGTTTGCGGATACCCGATAGAGAGTAATAAAAATGGGAGTATATGTATGGCAATGTTGTGTGTGTGTATATATATATTTATTTATATTATTTATTATATATATATATATATATATATATATTTATATATACATTACATACATATATGACATTATACATGTATATATAGTATGACATACGATATTGTTATACATATAATTTTTTCATTTTTATTATGTATGACATTAGTGATCATATTAGGTTATATATCACATTATATATTTAATATTCTACATTATATATTTTATTATATATTATACATATATATTTATTGAACACATATTAAATATTTAATATTCATCATTATATAT
Organism: Phyllomedusa bahiana; assembly: GCA_025379985.1. NCBI lineage: Eukaryota > Metazoa > Chordata > Amphibia > Anura > Hylidae > Phyllomedusa > Phyllomedusa bahiana. The sequence continues at coordinate 237,074 of JAODAL010000833.1, read as the reverse complement.
TTTTTACATTACTATATTTTATACTTCTATAATATATTTTACACTTTTATAATATATATTGATTGATAGGATTTTCTGTTTTCTATAGTTAATAGTATAATACACATTAAGAAATCGTATTCCAAAATCTAATAAAAAAAACAAAAGAAAACTTAATTCCAGAATTGTGGCCCCTCTGTCACTCTGCTAGATACTGATACAATGCAGACAGACCTAATACTTACTCAACAGAGATCATTTAGTTCATAGAAGAAGCGAAGTCAACTTGGTACCAATAATAAGGCCCATTAGGACAGAATCAGGCGCATCCGTACCAAGAAAATGGAGCATACAGGCACTAATTAGATCGCACAGACTTACTATAAGCGGGACAAAGCATGAATCAGAGTTGTGTTAGGTGCAGCAGAGTGGAGTTTATCACCTGGCACAACTCATTTTGATAGCTTGGTGGTTACAGATGTAGCATAGCCCTGATAGGTCCATGTAGCAGAGGCGATTCATTGCGACCCATTAAAGTGTCACTGTGTCTTCTCTGTCAATAACAGAGTCGGCTCTGCTACATCCGAATGGACAAAAAAAAAATGCAGTAATCGCTGTATAAAAATAATACGGAAATAAAGTGAATCCAAATCGCCCTTACCCGGACATCACTCTGATAGAAGATGTCGCTCTCAGCCACACAAGCCACCAAGGAGGCAAAGCTGTAGTTAAAGTTTCTGAAATGCATCTTGAGTGTTTGCCGAGGGCAGAGCTAAGCTATGAAGTTTCGAGACCTGAGCAGGACACTTAAGGAAGCAGTGTCTACACTAAACTGTGTTTATAAGGCGCTCGCTCCAACTCCTCCCAGCCCAACTCTACAGATTGGGTCCTATGGGGCAGCAAATTCCTGAGCAAAGTCCTGTTCCAAGTAGCCGGGAAGAAGAGCAGCAGCAGCAGCAGGACTAGCTGGGAAGGGGGTGACGTCGGCATTAGTCACTTTCCCTATGCTAATTAACTGGGTTTTTTTCTTTCTGCTTTGCAGGATGGAAAAACAGCTGAGGTTTGCATAGCAGTTCCTTTATCAGGACCTCTGGCTACATAGTTTCCACAGCTAGTAATTCCATTCAACACTCAGGCTACATGCTCTCTCCACTTGAGCCTGTCTTAAGATGGAAAATGTTAATGCATGCAGCCCAGCTGGACACACAGGCATTATCAGAGCGAAAGCGGAGAACAACACAAAACCTACTGTTAGTAAATGAGGAGGCAAAACAATGCGAGACAGAGGACTGACACAGATGACCTCCGAGGATTGAGATCTTGGTTCTGCTCCACTCTGAACACAGCTTTATAGATTGTTGAGTAACTAAGAATGCTGAATATTTATCTTGTATTATCTAGCCTGACTTCTTTTATTATACTCCAGAGCTGCACCACTACTCTGCTGGTGCAGTCACTGTGTACATACATTACATTACTTATCCTGTACTGATCCTGAGTTACATCCTGTATTATACTCCAGAGCTGCACTCACTATTCTGCTGGTGTAGTCACTGTGTACATACATTACTTATCCTGTACTGATCGTGAGTTCCATCCTGTATTATACTCCAGAGCTGCACTCACTACTCTGCTGGTGCAGTCACTGTGTACATACATTACTTATCCTGTACTGATCCTGAGTTACATCCTGTATTATACTCCAGAGCTGCACTCACTATTCTGCTGGTGCAGTCACTGTGTACATACATTACTTATCCTGTACTGATCCTGAGTTACATCCTGTTTTATACTCCAGAGCTGCACTCACTATTCTGCTGGTGCAGTCACTGTGTACATACATTACTTATCCTGTACTGATTGTGATTTACATCCTTTATTATACTCCAGAGCTGCACTCACTACTCTGCTGGTGCAGTCACTGTGTAAATACATTACTTATCCTGTACTGATCCCAGCTACATCCTGTATTATACCCCAGATTACACATTACATTACTTATTCTGTATTGATCCTGAGTTATACCCTAGATTACACATTACATTACTTAATCTGTACTGATCCTGAGTTACATCCTGTATTATACTCCAGAGCTGCACTCACAAATCTGCTGCTGCAGTCACTGTGTACATACATTACATTACTTATTCTGTACTGATCCTGAGTTACATCCTGTATTATACCCCAGAGCTGCACTCACTATTCTGCTAGTGCAGGCACTGTGTACATACATTACATTATTTATCCTGCTCGCCAACCAGAGATTTAACCATTTCCTGCACCCATCACACTGTAAATCGTACAACTTGCTGATCCTGAGTTACACCCTGTATTATAATCCAGAGCTGCACTCCCTATTCTGCTGGTGGACTCACTGTGTACATGCATTACATTACTTATTCTGTACTGATCCTGAGTTACATCCTGTATTTAATTCCACCAGCAGAATAGTGAGTGCAGCTCTGGAGTATATTACAGGAAGTAACATAGGGTCTGTACAATATGAGTAATGTAATGTATGTACACAGTGAGTCCACCAGCAGAATAGGGAGTGCAGCTCTGGAGTATGTGTTTATATACTACATTACTTATTTTGTATTGATCCTGGTTTACCTCCTACAATATACTCCAGAGCTTCACTCACTATTACATTGGTGCAGTAGTATATGTACACAGTGACTTCACCAGCAGAATAGTGAGTGCAGCTCTGAAGTATAATACAGGATGTAACTCAGGATCAGTACAGGATAAGTAATGTATGTACACAGTGACTCCACCAGCAGAATAGTGAGTGCAGCTCTGGAGTATAATACAGGATGTAATAAAGGATCAGTAAGGATAAAGTAATGTATGTATAAATTGACTGCACCACAGGTAGTGAGTGCAGCTCTGAAGTATAATACAGGATGTAACTCAGGATCAGTACAGGATAAATAATGTATGTACACAGTGACTGCACCAGCAGAATAGCGAGTGCAGCTCTGGAGTATAATACAGGATAAGTAATGTGATGAATGTATACAGTGACTCCGTGTTATCTAGAAAAATTCTATATGGAAACTGTAAAACCTTGTCCAGAGATGGACATTCACTAGATCTTGCTCATTCAGGGGAATGCTTGTGCATTCTGCAATGATATCCGTATGCACACTACCAGGTATCTTCCTTAAAGGTTCATGATATGATAGGATAGAAAAACTGCCTCATGAAATAAGTGTGACTTGTCACTTATTGCTGCAAATGGATTCCATGTCAGAAACTGTTCTTGGTAGACGGGACAAATCATCCGCAGATATAATTGCAGCGATTAACGGCACCTATGAAAAAAGTCAAAATCTGTGGCAAAGGGGGTGGACTCAGGTATCTGCATGATGGATTTTTCTAATGGAAAAACCTGTGTATTGCCAGATGCAAGCAAACTGCATAAAGCTCTGCCCAAGTCTTACATGGTTGATAACAGAGAATAACAGATGCAGCCTAGTAATATCTATTAGGTAGGACAGGATGGTACGGAGCAACAGGAAATCCGCTCAAGTGAACGAGTGGCTCAAAAGGAGTATTCACCTGTCAGCAAATAAATAATTTCTAAATTTTTTAACTGAAGAGTTATATAAATTTTCAAAATTCTGTGCGAACTCTTCACAATTTTTCAAGATCTCTGCTTGCTGGGATCCAAATCTGACCTGGTCATGTGATGCATGGATGATCGGCTCACTAAGGGCGCTTTCACACAAGTGCGTTTTTTTGGTGCGTTTTTTCTGCAAAAAGGAACAGCAACTATTGCGGTACATTTCTGCACAAAAAATGCTCCAAAAGTGCAGCTGTGTGTAAAAACACCCTAAAAGAGCTCCGATCCCTACTGTAATGGGCCGTACAACTGTGCGTCCATCATAAGCCAGGGCAGATTTTAAAGGGGCTGTCTCACTATATTGATTCATCTTACTTCAGTCCTGTTTTCTTGGTTTCACTTTGAATTCAGGGGCGTGTTTACTGGCTTCCACTAGGCTGCAGTAGAAGCCAGGTCTGTAGCTATAGCAACCAGTGCTGGCAGCCTAATCAGGATAGATCAAACAGGTCTGTAGCTATAGCGACCTAAGGAGCTGATGCAAATCAAACAAGAGAGGATATCTTGGAAAGGTAGGACACTGCTAATGGACATATATTGCAAAGTGACTTGTTTTTGCAAGATCTTTAATATAAAAAACAATCCTAGTAGTGAGACAACCCCTTTAAGTCACAATAAAGAGTCCTATTGCATGACAGGAAGCATAGATCTAAGTAACAAAAGGGAACAGATACAGAAATGATATTAGAAACCTATATGATCCCAACAAGTACACAAGGGGCGGATCACCATTCGAAGGGGAAATGAGGGTTGAGGCCTGGTCCCTGCGGACAGGGAAACAAGCGTTGAATTATTGACCACTGCTTACTAATGCATGTGCTTTGAGGACACTCGAGGAAATATTAATGCTCAGAGGGAAAATCTGTTCTAAGAGCAAACAGTAATTACAGCGCTCTGCCGCCATCACCGCTCGCCAACCAGAGGTTTAACCATTTCCTGCACCCATCACACTGTAAACCATACAACTTGCTGACAGCACAGATTTGAAGCATGTATATCCATTAAGATTTAAGTGAAGATCCATTCAAACCATTGCTAATTGGAAACCATCAGCAAGCTGCCGTTTATGGACCTCATTCATCTTTATTTAGTAGAGAATGAGGGTATACAGTTGTGCTCAATAGTTTACATACCCCGGCAGAATTTTGCTTTCTTGGCCTCTTTTCAAAGAATATAAATAGCACAAAAACTTTTTTCCCACTCATGGTTAGTGGTTGGGTGACGCCATTTATTGTCAAACTACTGTGTTTTCTCTTTTTAAATCATAATGACAACCAAAAACATCCAAATGACCCTGATCAAAAGTTAACATACTCCAGTTCTTAATACCGTGTATTGCCCCCTCTAACATCAGTGACAGCTTGAAGTCTTTTGCGGTAGTTGTGGATGAGGCTCTTTATTTTCTCAGATGGTAAAGCTGCCCATTCTTCTTGGCAAAAAGCCTCCAGTTCCTGTAAATTCCTGGGCTGTCTTACATGAACCGTGCTTTGCTTGAGATCTCCCCAGAGGGGCTCCATGATATTGAGGTCAGGAGACTGAGATGTCCACTCCAGAACCTTCACTTTGTTCTGCTGTAGCCAATGACAGGTCGACTTGGCCTGGTATTTTGGATGTGCAGCTTCTGGGCTGATGAGTGCACATTTGCCTCCAGTATTTGCCATAGTTGCCAACTTTTGAAAGTGAAAAAGCAGGAGACTCTAGTGGGCGGCGCGCGTAGCGCGCCGCGGCAAAAATTTGCATGGACAACGCCCATCTTGTCGGTATGCCACGCCCCTTCAAAAAGCCACACCCACTCCACCTAACTGCATAACGGCTTGGAAGAAAGCCAGGTAGATGCCCTTATAGCCAGGTAGTAGCCCCCCATAACCAGGTAGTGCCCCTTACAGGCTGGTAGATGCCCCCTTGTAGCCAAGTAGATGCCCCCTCTGTAGCCAGGTCGAGCCAAATTTGTAGCCAGGTAGATGCCCCCCTTTGTTAGCCAGGTAGGGTGCCCCTTGTTAGCCAGGTAGGTGCCCCCATTGTTAGCCCCGTAGTGCCCCCATTGTTAGCCTGGTAGTGCCCCATCTGTTAGCCAGGTAGTGCCCCCATTGTTGCCAGGTAGTGCCCCCATTGGTTGCCAGGTAGTGCCCCCATTGTTGCCAGGTAGTGCCCCCATTGTTTGCCAGGTAGTGCCCCCATCTTTAGCCAGGTAGTGCCCCCATCTGTTAGCCAGGTAGTGCCCCCATCTGTTAGCCAGGTAGTGCCCCCATCTGTTAGCCAGGTAGTGCCCCCATCTGTTAGCCAGGTTGTGCCCCATCTGTTAGCCAGGTAGTGCCCCATCGTTAGCCAAGTAGTGCCCCCATCGTTCGCCAGGTAGTGCCCCCCTCGTTAGCCAGGTAGTGCCCCATCTGTTAGCCAGGTAGTGCCCCTGTTAGCCAGGTAGTGCCCCCATCTGTTAGCCAGGTAGTGCCCCATCTGTTAGCCAGGTAGTGCCCCCATCTGTTAGCCAGGTAGTGCCCCATCTGTTAGCCAGGTAGTGCCCCATCTGTTAGCCAGGTAGTGCCCCATCTGTTAGCCAGGTAGTGCCCCCATTGTTGCCAGGTAGTGCCCCCTCTGTTGCCAGGTAGTGACCCCTCTGTAGCCAGTAGTGCCCCCATCTGTTAGCCAGGTAGTCCCCCCATCTGTTAGCCAAGTAGTGCCCCATCTGTTTGCCAGGTAGTGCCCCTTTGTTGCCTGGTAGTGCCCCCTTTGTTTGCCAGGTAGTGCCCCCATTGTTGCCAGGTAGTGCCCCCTCTGTTGCCAGGTAGGTGCCCCCCTTTGTAGCCCTGTAGGTGCCCCATTGTTAGCCAAGTAGTGCCCCCATTGTTAGCCTGGTAGTGCCCCATCTGTTAGCCAGGTAGTGCCCCCATTGTTGCCAGGTAGTTGCCCCATGGGTTGCCAGTAGTGCCCCCATTGTTGCCAGGTAGTGCCCCCATCTTTTAGCCAGGTAGTGCCCCCCATCTTTTAGCCAGGTAGTGCCCCCATCTGTTAGCCAGGTAGTGCCCCATCTGTTACCAGGTAGTGCCCCCATTGTTAGCCAGGTAGTGCCCCATCTGTTAGCCAGGTAGTGCCCCATCTGTTAGCCAGGTAGTGCCCCCATCGTTATCCAAGTAGTGCCCCCATCGTTAGCAATGTAGTGCCCCCATCGTTAGCCAGGTAGTGCCCCATTGGTTGCCAGGTAGTGCCCCCATTGTAGCCAGGTAGTGCCCCATCTGTTAGCCAGGTAGTGCCCCCATCTGTTAGCCAGGTAGTGCCCCCATCTGTTAGCCAGGTAGTGCCGCAGTGTTGCCCGGTAGTGCCCCTCTGTTGCCAGGTAGTGCCCCCATCTGTTAGCCAGGTAGTGCCCCCCTTGTTAGCCCGGTAGTGCCCCCTTTGTTGCCAGGTAGGGCCCCGACTGTTGCCAGGTTGATGCCCCCATTGTAGCCAGGTAGTGCCCCCTCTGTTGCCAGGTAGTGCCCCCTCTGTTAGCCAGGTAGTGCCCCCTTTGTTGCCAGGTAGTGCCCCCATTGGTTGCCAGGTAGTGCCCCCATTGGTTGCCAGGTAGTGCCCCCATTGTTGCCAGGTAGTGCCCCCATTGGTTGCCAGGTAGTGCCCCCATTGTTGCCAGGTAGTGCCCCCATTGTTTGCCAGGTAGTGCCCCCATCTATTAGCCAGGTAGTGCCCCCATTGTTAGCCTGGTAGTGCCCCATCTGTTAGCCAGGTAGTGCCCCCATCTGTTAGCCAAGTAGTGCCCCATCTGTTAGCCAAGTAGTGCCCCATCTGTTAGCCAAGTAGTGCCCCCATCGTTAGCCAGGTAGTGCCCCCATCGTTAGCCAGGTAGTGCCCCATCTGTTAGCCAGGTAGTGCCCCCATTGGTTGCCGGGTAGTGCCCCCATTGGTTGCCAGGTAGTGCCCCCATTGGTTGCCACGTAGTTGCCCCCATCTGTTAGCCAGGTAGTGCCCCCATCTGTTAGCCAGGTAGTGCCCCCTCTGTTGCCAGGTAGTGCCCCATCTGTAGCCAGGTAGATGCCCCCAATCTGTTAGCCATGATAGTGCCCCCATTGTTGCCAGGTAGTGCCCCCTCTGTTGCCGGTAGTGCCCCTCTGTGCCAGTAGTGCCCCCATCTGTTAGCCAGGTAGTGCCCCCATCTGTTAGCCAGGTAGTGCCCCATCTGTAGCCAGGTAGTGCCCCCACCTGTTAGCCAGGTAGTGCCCCCTCTGTAGCCAGGTAGTGCCCCCATCTGTTAGCCAGGTAGTTGCCCCCATCTGTTAGCAGGTAGTGCCCCCATCTGTAGCCAGGTAGTGCCCCCATTGTTGCCAGGTAGTGCCCCCATTGTTGCCAGGTAGTGCCCCCTCTGTTTGCCAGGTAGTGCCCCTCTGTTAGCCAGGTAGTGCCCCCTCTGTTGCCAGGTAGTGCCCCCTTTGTTTGCCAGGTAGTGCCCCCATTGTTGCCAGGTAGTGCCCCCATTGTTGCCTGGTAGTGCCCCCCTTGTTGCCAGGTAGTGCCCCCATCTGTTAGCCAAGTAGGGCCCCCACCTGTTAGCCAGGTAGTGCCCCCATCTGTTAGCCAGGTAGTGCCCCCACCTGTTAGCCAGGTAGTGCCCCCTTGTTAGCCAGGTAGTGCCCCCTCTGTTAGCACAGGTAGTGCCCCCTTTGTTGCCAGTAGTGCCCCCTCTGTTGCCAGTAGTGCCCCCTCTGTTGCCAGGTAGTGCCCCCTCATGTTAGCCATGGTAGTTGCCCCCATCTGTTAGCCAGGTAGTGCCCCCTTTGTTGCCAGGTAGTGCCCCCATTGTTGCCAGGTGATGCCCCCATTGTTGCCAGGTGATGCCCCCATTGTTGCCAGGTAGTTGCCCTCTCTGTTAGCCAGGTAGAGCCCCCTAAAGCTAATAAAAATAAAATAATAAAATCCACTTACCTCACCAGGCTCCTGCAGCGCGGCCGCTCCTGCCCGATCTCTTCAGCGGCGCAGGGGGAAGTGAGAGCAGCCGCGCGTCACTCCCCTGCAGCCGCGCGTCACTTCCCCCAGCGCCGCTGAACTGTTGTACGGCGCACACCGGCGCCGGGCATACAGGGGGAGTAGGGAGCGATCTCTCCTGCCTCCTCCCCGCACAGTGAGACCGCGGGCGGGTGAGCGGCCTCTGTGGCCGCTTCTCCCGCCTTTAGGAGCGGTCCTGCGGAGCATGAGTAGCGCACCAGCGCTACTCTTGCGCCGCGGTAATTTAAAGGACCCCCGCCGCCTGCAGGCGGCGGGAGGAATGCCAACTCCCCCGGGAGGGCGGGAGGGGACCCCAAATAGCGGGACCCCCCCGCCAAAAACGGGAGAGTTGGCATGTATGGTATTTGCTGATAACTTGCTGCATTCATCTTTCCTTCAACTCTGACCAAGTTTCCTGCGCCTTTGTAGCTCACACATCCCCAAAACATCAGCGCTCCCAATCCATGCTTTACAGTAGCAATGGTGTTCCTTTCATCATAGGCCTTGTTGACAACTCTCCAAATGCAACATTAATGGTTGCGGCCAAAAAGTTTGATTTTGGTCTCATCACTCCAAATGACCTTGTTCCAGAGGCTTGTCTGTGTGCTGTTTGAGGTATTGTAGTTGAGATATTTTGTGGCATTTGCGCAGTAAGTGTATGTTCACACAGTACAGTACGCGCCGCAGTCCGCCGGGTGATTTGGAAGTCGCGTTGATCAGCACGTACTCCTGAAGCATGGGGGGGCCCATAGACGTACATTACTCGCGGAATGTAATTGGCGTGAATAATTGACATGTCACGTATCGTATTGTACACGTGGGGGGATGAGGCGTAATCCATAGTTCTCTGTAAGAGCTATGGATTACCGTAATTGCAGGCGTATTTTGCTGTGTATTAAGCACAATATGCAGCGAAATACGTCCGCAATTACGCAGCAAAAAAAGCCATGTGAACATACCCTAATGGCTTTCTTCTGGCGGCTTGACCATGCAGCCCATTTTGCCTCCTTATTGTGCATCTTGAAGCAGCCGCACCGCTAGTTTTCAGAGAGTCCTGTATTTCAGATGAGGTTATTTGAGGGTTTTTCTTTTCATCCCGAACAATTTTCCTGGCAGTTGTGGCCGAAATTTTTGTTGGTCTACCTGACCGTGGTTTGGTTTTTTAAAGAGCACATGATTTTCCAATTTTTAATCACAGTTTGAACACTGCTGACTGATGTTATCAATTCCTTGGATATCTTTTTGTATCCCTTTCCTGTTTTACACAGTTCAACTACCTTTTCCCTTAGATCAGTTGACAATTCTTTCGACTCACAATACAGAATTGTCAGTGGCTGGATGAAAGATGCAAGAGTCTGTCTGGATCCGAGAAGCTCACTCAGCTTTTATGCACACACACAATGACAAGCAAACAGGTCACAGGTGAAGATGTTACCTTTAGTAGCCATTCAACTTCTGAGCATGTGATCAGGCCAAAATCACCAGGGTATGTGAACTTTTGATCAGGATCATTTGGATGTTTTTGGTTGTAATTATGGTTTAAAAAGAGAAAACACAGTAAATTGACAATAAATGGCTTCAACCAACCACGAAAAAAGTTTTTCTGTCATTCATATTCTCTGAAAAAAGGCCAAGAAAGCAAAAATTCTGCCGGGGTTTGTAAGCTTTTGAGCACAACTGTATGTGTGATTTAGCCATGAAGTCACCAGCACCATGCAGTCTGGGTCATTAAACGGTGGAGATCAACTGATAACTTCAGGTCCAATTTCTGCAACCTCAGCTGTAGTCACCAGTAAAAGTTGGGGACAGCCAAAAGGGTTTCAAGGAGTGGCCAATGTATTGTATGGCAGCTATGTAAATGGAAGGTCGTCAGTGTAATACATTGAGGAGTCAGGACAGTTCATGTAGAAGCCTCTGTTTCCACCCAGCCTTGGCTGCTTGATTTGGTCCCCAGCCCTATGACATTCATATGCCCCAGCTACCAATATGGCAACTTGTACAGCTGGTCACCTTGCATGGTTCTCATCCAGCTTTGGCAGAAACAAATACAGCTACCAAAAAGGACCCTGACCCAAACTTCAACCCTAACCCTAGAGAACATCAGGGCAATCCCAAGGTTATGGTTAGTCCAACCTTAGCTCTAACTCTTGAGTTAGGGTTACATAGTACAGTTGAAAAAAGACACGTGTCCATCAAGTTCAACCAAGGGTGGGGAAAATGTTGGTGAAGAGAGGGAGACAAGGATTTTAAGCCGAGCCTCCCCAGTGGTGAATGCCCTGAAACCCACAAGGCAAGAACCAATCTGTTCCAGGGGAGACCCCATCTTTGAACCTAGAGCCGCCACCAGCCAGGATCTAGAATTTTACATGGCTACGTACGTATTAATATTCTTTAGTTTCAGATAGGTATCTAAGCCTTTCTTGACACTCCCAACTGTTCCTGCTGTGACCAGCTCCTCAGGCGGCTATTCCACAGATACACAGTTCATACAGTGAAGAACGCTTTTCTCCTCTGGAGATTGAATCCTTTTTTTCCTCTCTAGCTGAAGGGAATGTCCGCTTGTCTTTTGAGGGGGCTTTACTTGAAATAATCCTTCCCCATACTTTTTGTAGGTACCATTTATATATTTATATAAATTAATCTGGTCTCCCCGGAGCAGTCTTTTCTCAAGACTAAATAACATTTCAGACTGGAGTAAGGGTCAGGGCTGGACTGCTGGTTAGTCTAAGCCTGTATTCTGTTGAGAACTGCCATTTAAGCTTCTGCATTCACCAGTGTGGGTTGTCAATTTTGGTGTTGCGCACTTAGAAGGTGCTGGACAGTCCACCTAATTGACTAGTAGTGGCGTCACCAATAGGCTGTTACAACAGCACCATGCAATATACAGAATTTTATGATGGACACCCTATATAAAAAAAAAAAAGAAAAAAACAATTTGTACAGGTATGATATTAAGGTAGCCACCCCCATCATGCATAGAAGGCGAGTGAGTGGTCATCCAGTAGTGCTTTGCACCTGTAACGCCCTGCTGTGTGGCAGTGTGGCTGCTCCGAATCCTATTGGGAATTGGTTTCTATGGCTATGTCTACACAGCACTGGTTTATGGTAGGATTTTCAGCAGATTCAGAATCCGACGAAAATCCAACTAACCAGTGCTTTGAAGACTGCAATGCTGCTGTAGTCTACACAACACGGATTTTCTAGCGTGGGTTTTCTAAACCGTCGTCCATCCGGTGGAAGATAGAACATGTTCTATCTTTTGCCGAATTCCAATGTAATGAGCCCGAGGGAAATCCGAAAACTGACCGTGGTTTTTAGCGCAAACCCATGTGCCAAAAGCCGCAAAGTTAAAATACTATCAGATTTCTAGTGTTATTTTAACTATGCTGTGTAGACATGGCCTAACCTGCCTGGGAATCAGTAAGTAAGCCTCCATTAGTCTGTGATTTAGTCTAACCCTAAGGGTATGCTCACACGATGTACTGTGGCACGTACAGTATGCACCGCAGTACATCGTGTGTCTTGGTAGCTAGCGCTGATCAGCACGTACGCCCGAGGTGCGGGGCGGCCGGCAGCCCACCGGCCCCATAGACATGCATTACTCGTGGCGCGTATTCGCTGCAGGTAACTGACATGTCACTTATCTCCCCACGCGGCGTATTGTACGAGCGGGGAGAGGAGGCGTAATCCATAGTTCTCTGTGAGAACTATGGATTCCCGCAATTCTGGCGTGCATCTCGCCCGTATTAGAGCGCAAATACGATGCAAAATGAGTGCTAAAATTACGCCATGTGAACATAGCCTAACTGCAACCCTTGCCCTAAACCTGGGTTCCCTAGATGTTGCCCCAATGTTTCCCCGGATGTGTGGTGGGGGTTTTCTATGCACGTTGGAGTCAATTGGCTGCTGCAGGTAATTTCTAGAGCCAATTTGTTGACAACACGGCATTTATAGGTGCGTGTTTGGATCTGTGTCTGTGCGGCGTTTAGACGATACGTGTTTTACATGCATCTTTCCGATGAATCTTTCAGATCCGTTCAAAGAATTGGCATGTCTAATTTACCTGACACATTGATGGATCATCCACAGGATAAACCCTAAAGGCCTAATAAGCTGATGATTCCACAGATATTTTGAACAGACACCTTCTAAACCTGGGCCAAAAGGGCACTCCTATGGCATAGGTCAGGCCCAATCTACCCTATGGACACACATGGAGTACACACTGGAGATACATCACAATCACGATGTGAAGAGAGCCTTCTATTTAGCAGCAATATTCAGTTTTTCCAGTCTGTAATAAGACGACTGACTGAACACAGCAATCTTCCATGGTGCACCCGATAACCTCGCCAATTACATAATCCCCGTGTCCTTTCTGGTTTCCTATGTGCCAGTGCCAGTCTCTGATGTGCCAGTCATTGTGTTTATATTAATAAACCAATTATTTCCAGTGAAATCATGTCATATTCCGGAGCGCACACATAACATACCGCACCCAGGAGAGAAAAAACTGCACCTATATGAAAAGCTCTGGAGTCCCGAGTCAGTTTTGGGTAAGATCGGTTCCCACTATTTAAGAAAACATCATTAATATAATGTGTCATTAAAGGGGTAGGCCTATCTGCTGCCAGAGAATGTCTCAGCTTCTGGGCACGGAGAACAGAGAGACGCACCGAGTGCACCTGCCCCCTCTCTGTTCTCTGCGGCAGGAAGCCATTTCCCCGGAATACCCCTTTACTGCCTGCACAAGTGGTTGCACATCTCCTTTTATAGGAATTTAGGAAATTTTACAGATGTAATTGTAGAGATATATGGAATATTCTATCAATTTATCATAAAAGCCTAATGTTTTTTGGAAATTTCTTAAAGGGGCGTTTCAGTTTCACAAAACGTTTGTCAAATGGTTGAGGTTATAAAATACCCGACACTGTAAACCCGCTTTGGTCCACCTCTAGCATCGCATGTATGAGGTCACTGTTCACATGACCCTGCAGCTATTCACCGGCAGTAGTTGTCTCATTCTGGATACACGGTACGTGACCGCTGGGATTGTGACAGCATCATCGGGCGCAAGGGTCCTGGCAGCACAAGAACAGAGGGGGTTTAAAAGGCGAGTTAATTTCTTTCTATTTTACAACCTCCCCAACCAATGGCGATCGTATTGTAAAACTGGAGAATCCCTTTAATACAAATGCTTATGTATGCATGAGCCACGAGACTGAGTGGGCGCATGGAAAAATAGAAGTTTGCCTAACCAACTCTTTCGCCCTGCCCATATGCCACTCTGCCCTAGATCTGTGCCTGTGCCATGTATTATGTATGGGCAAAGCAGTTCCATCTGCACCCTGGCATCTGAGGGGTCTAAACACAATCTGAAACAAAACAAAGCATTAGTTTTAGAAATGACACGTGTCAGGTTACAAATTCTGCATTTGGGTCCTGGAGCTTAAAGGGGTTTTGCCATGATCTAATGTTGATGTGGGATCCTCCAAAATGGGTATTTAATCACTTTTCTAAATATAGGTCATTAGAAAAAGTGAATCATGTGAGAGCTACAGCCTGACTTACATGTCCTTAGTTTCCTGACGGTTTACATTAGACAGGACCAGGAGCTGATCTGGCTGCTCTTGCATGTTTGTACTTCTTATCTGATGGCAGGGAACATGAAAGAGCTTTGAAGGGGCTGGGGAGAAAGATCTTGTATATTTTGTATAGAGAATCCACTGGTTGTAATGTAATTATCTTAGTAAACATGCCGATGCTTCCTGCTCTCTGCTCACCCCACTCTCTCTCTCCACCTGCAGCCAGAATGAAAGATGCTGCCTGCTGAGCTTATCCTCTCTCCTGAGCAAATAAGAGGGAGAAATATAGTTTGTGCACAATACAGTTCTCCTCTGTGGATTAGCAAAACAATGTTTGCTCAACTACAGAGACTGAGTATCAGGAGCGTGCATGGGAGGTGGAGCGATGACATCACAGAGGAGGTACTTGTTTTTTTTTAAACACAGAAACACAACGCCCCTTTTTTCAAGCCTCAATAGGGGAGTATCAGCCTGTTAGGTGAGGAAATCACTTCAGCTCTGTGATATATAGGGTTATATGATAGAGGAGCTGAGCTCTGTGATATATAGGGTTATATGATAGAGGAGCTGAGCTCTGTGATATATAGGATTATATGATAGAGGAGAGAAGCTGAGCTCTGTGATATATAGGGTTATATGATAGAGGAGAGAAGCTGAGCTCTGTGATATATAGGGTTATATGATAGAGGAGAGGAGCTGAGCTCTGTGATATATAGGGTTATATGATAGAGGAGAGGAGCTGAGCTCTGTGATATATAGGATTATATGATAGAGGGAGAGAAGCTGTTGCCCATGGCAACCAATCAGCTTCCATTATTTATAAGCTCCTTCTGAAAATGAAAACTGCAATCCGTTTGGTTGCCATGGACAACAGCTTCTCTTTTCCTGTGCACCCGTTTTGATAAATCTCTCCTGTGATTCCAGCCGTAGTGACGGGACCTCAGCTCTGATACAACCTCCCATTACTAATGGAACAAATGACACCGCAAACTCCGCATAAGAGGATAACAAAGGAAATTGCTCAGGACAGGGCGACTCCCTGAAAGAAGAAAGGGCAAGATATTATCAACAGATTTTTGGCTTCTCTATAACTGAATAGCAGTTTGCTCTGGATTCACGTTAGTCCCACCCTGAGGGCAGATGAGAAGATCTTGGGGGAGCGAGCCTGAATGTAGCACATGATCGACACAGACAGGAACGTCCTCTTAATCGGCAAATTACAATGAAACTCTTGATAGATCATCCACTAAAGAGAAAATCCCTGGAATGAACCCAGGACTCTGTCTACACAGAAGGCACCAAGAAGCGCCGAGACCTCAGATGAACTTCCTGGAAGCGGTGACACAAGTGCACACAGGATCCACTCTTGTCTTAATCCTAAGAACTTTTGTACAAATAATGTATTAAGTAACCTAGAAAAATGGCTGCATGTCCAAAAGCTTCATCAGGACTGGTCCTCGAACACGGCCTTAAAGGGGGTCACCACTTATTTATAAAAAAAAAAAAAAAAAAAAAAAAAAACATTGTCATCTCCTTTTAGGGAATTATGAGTTAAAGGGGTTGTCTCACTCCAATGATTCATCTTACCTCAGTCCTGTTTTCTTGGTTTCATTTTGAATTCAGGGGCGTGTTTACTGGCTTCCACTAGGCTGCAGTAGAAGCCAGGTCTGTAGCTATAGCAACCAGTGCTGACAGCCTATCAGGAGAGATCAAATAGGTCTGTAGCTATTGCAACTAGCGCTGACAGCCTATCATGAAAGATTTAACAGGTCTGTAGCTATAGAAACCAGCGCTGGCAGCCTATCATGAGAGGTTGAACAGGTCTGTAGCTATAGCGACCTGAGGAGATGATGCAGCCCATACAAGAGGGGATATCTAGGAAAAGGTAGGACACTGTTAATGGACACATATTGCAAAGTGACTTGTTTTTGCAAGATCTTTAACATAAAAAGCAGCAATCTTTGTAGCGAGATAACCCCTTTAATAAAGAGGGGTAATCGGCGCAGGATCCTCTTCAACTGGCTAGAGTAGAAATCAGGTTGCAAAGAGCGTCTCTCTGGAGGACCTGGCCTGTCCTGCATTATACAGACAGCCCATTGCTATGAATGTGCACTGTGTAATGCTTAGATTTCCCTGAGGTGGCGCTGCAGGGAAACTGAACACTTGGGCCAAGTTCACACTGCAGTGAAATTCCCTTTACTAAAAAGAAAAGCATAAAAAAAAATGGACCAAAATCCAGATCATATGAAGAGGAGCGTAAAAAAAACAACAAAACAAAACAAAACCCAAAAACTTACCAACACACATTTATCTGTTTTTTACCGCCTGATTTAAAACCAGGCAAAATATGGAATTTGGTGCATATTCGGCAGGATTCTGGTGGATTACCGTACATTCAATTGTGCGGGCTGACGCCAAATCTGAAAACCGACCATGGTTTTTGAGCAAATCTGCGGCCAAAACCATGATCCTGCCGCAGTCCAGCAATGTCAAAATGCCTTTGGATTTTTGGACGACATAGACCTAGGCAAAAGCGCCTTTTCAGATGAGGTTTTGCAGCGCTTTATTAGACGAGGATTTGGATGAGGTATTTAACGCTCTTTAGACTGTGCCGAAAACTGCACCAAAACACGTCACAAACGAGCTTAAAAATGCACCAAGGTTTTGAAGCTCTCCATTGATTCCTATGGGGATTTTCAGAGTTAAAAACACCCAAACCGTGTGCAAAGAAGCGCGGAATATGTGCGTAAAAACCTTGTCGTGTGTGGAGTACAACGATGTTTTACATAGAAATCAATTCAAATGAACTGGGGGCGTTTTGGAGGCTTTTTTGAACATTGTTTTAGGAGCAGAAAAGCTTTGAAAACATTGCTGATAACAGCGTCAATATCCGCCATGTGAACATACCCCTACGTGGCAGAGGGGTCTTTGGGTGCATTCACACAATGCATTTTCTGACGCTTTTTTTCTGCAGAAAGGCACAGCAATTAAGGCTATGTTGACACGGCTTATTTGGGCACGTATTTCAGCCCGTAACTTGCGGCGTACTGCGCGAATTACGGGTCAAATCCGTCCCTGTCATTACGGTAATCCACAGTTCTCATAGAGAACTATGGATTCCGTCTCCTCTCCCCACATTTCGATATATGCGCCGTGGATAATGAATGTCTATGGGGCCGGCGAGCTGCCGGCTCCCCCGCCCCCGAGCACACGGCGTAATTGCGGGCGAAATCCGTCCCCGCAATTACGCCGTGAATAAGCCGTGTGAACATCGCCTAATGCTACACATTTCTGCACAAAAAACCGCACCAAAAACACACCGTGTGAACGCACCCTTAGAGGCGCCTCAGGCTCCAGGAGCACCTGCCAGCTCTGCACCTACTATAGCTATGCCCCTGTTCCATCGAAACCACTGGAACAGATACAGTCCCCAATGCTGCAATCATCTTCCAAGAGCAGCATTGTTGTTCTAGAGTAAATATTTGGGCGCCAGAGTCCGGGATCATGTTGTGACAAGTTACTTTCTATAGAAGATGAAATTACATCTGACAACGCCTGACGTACTGCAGAAGTCTGTTACACAAGAAGTCCACTATCGTCTCCCCACCTGCTCTTATGTAAGGACTGGACAATATCAGGAATTGAGTAACCAATCTAGAATTTTGCTGCCTGCGTTCAGCTTTCTGGGTTGGTATTGATCCCTATGGATATATTAAAGGGGTTGTCTCACTACATTGATTCATCTTATCTCAGTCCTGTTCTCTTGGTTTCACTTTGAATTCAGGGGTGTGTTTACTGGCTTCTACTAGGCTGCAGTAGAAGCCAGGTCTGTAGCTATAGCAACCAGTGCTGGCAGCCTATCATGAGAGAGATCAAACAGGTCTGTAGCTATAGCAAAAGAAATAACTCCCAAAAATATAACCTACAGGAATAGAAGCTACAAAACTATCCAAAAAAAGCTGTAAGCTTCTCTTGTTTATTTATCCTGTATTCAGTATATCTAATTATTATTCAGTGGATACTGTGTTATTCTCTATAACCATTGAAACATCTGATATGTATTACTTAATAGCCAATGTTATGTGTATGCAAGTATTGTTGTCTCTAGATGCACCATCTGTACAGCGCGGGTTTATGGGGCAAAGTATTATGCCCGGCGCGGACGATGTTCTGCATTCTGGTGCTGCTGTACTATTGGGCCCGCCGCACATGTGCTTGTTGGCGTGTCTAGTCCGGCGCGGCCATCTTTATTTGTCCTTTCATTTGGGGAAACATGCCTTGGCGCCGTCGTTCAGCGCAGGCGCCGTCAGTATAAACGATGCCGATATTGGCGCCGTCTTTTGAATCTGTCCGCGCACCTGTGATATTTCTATCAGTGGCGCCGGCGTTCGCGCATGCGCGGTCGGGTAAAATGGGGCTGACACTTTCATGAGCCTCATTTGGACATGCGCAGTATCCAGCGGCGGACGCCAACTTTAGACATGCTGTTTTGAGTGAGTACAGTCATCAGGATATAGTGAATCGGGGGCGTTTTCTCTCCTCCTAACCTGGGGGAGTGTTCATCTTTGGGGGAAGTTATATATCCCCTTAGATGTGTATCTTAGTTGTGGGACACTGCATACTGACACCGATGTGTTAGTCCCCAGTAGAGGGAGAAACACTATCTCCCAGGTCTAGGTAACATCTATCTGAGTCGTGGCAATGAATGTACTGAAGATTCAGGTAGTTTCTTTTGGTATTTGATACTTGATTTATTCTCAGTTATCATTTTGACTATACTGAATGTGTTTGTTATCTATTTTTGTAGACGGATATGATTTGTTTGACCCACTGAGGAGTCCCTGAGATGGGACGAAACGCGTTTGGTGCTGTCATAGGGGCGCATTTTCTGTAAATGACGTCCGCTTGCTGTCATCGCATTGACCTAGGCTACCATTCTGGGTCAACTGGTACAGATAAGTACTAGGCACTTTTATATATTATAGGTGCTATTTATTGGGGTTGTTGTAGGGGCGCATTTTTGTAAATGACGTCCGTTTGCTGTTATCACATTGACCTAGGCTATCATTCTGGGTCAATTGATACAGATAAGTACTAGGCACTTTTACACATTATAGGTGCTATTTACATATTATCTGTATTATTGTTGTGTTTTACATATCTGGTCTAATTGTCATCACAGACTGTGATTCTTTTTACTGTTTTCCCTACTTTTGCATATATTAGTTTCCGCGGGTTTAAGTAGGCGGCACTTTATGTAGGGTACAGTATAGGAGTTTAGATTTATTGGGGTCGCCCTTATCGGGGCGGGTTCTCCATATGTGAGAGGTATATAGGGTGTATAGTCTAGGGGATATTGTAGGTTTATTGTCCTTATCCCTGGTAGGTGTCCTATGACTGTTTTTCTAGTATATAGTTGGTACTTTTATCTTTAATATTAATAAAAGGTATATTTTAAAAGCTGTAGCTATAGCAACCAGTGCTGGCAGCCTATCATGAGGAATCAAACAGGTCTGTGGCTATAGCGACCTGAGGAGCTGATGCAGCCCCTACAAGAGAGAGGATATCTACGGAATAGGTAGGTCACTGTTAATGGACATATATTGCAAAGTGACTTGTTTTTGCAAGATCTTTAACATAAAAAGCAATCCTTGCAGTGAGACAACCCCTTTAAGTGTCATGCATGGACTGCTTTGGCCCCATCAACATCTAGGCTCTTGGGTTGGGAGATAACCCTCCCAACTTCCCCACAATTTTAGGGCAAGTCTTACCCTTAGTAGCTACTTGTGGTTTTCCACTGAGCTCATTATGTGAACATTTTCCTAGAATCACACTGAAAACTGCATTCATTAACTAAAGTGCCTGTAAACTTTGGCAACTAATTTTCCTCATTGCTTTCTGTAATAAAAGCATTAAGCAACTTTGTTTTAGGTGTGAAGACCATAAGTAGTAATCTCAGAATTGTACGGCCTATATTAGACCTGGCAATGGAATTTTGCTATCCGGATTGCTCATGTTTTTACGTAGGATACCAGTAATGAGTGTAACTAAAGTAATAGCAGCACCATAGAGATTGCTATGGGGCCCAGAGTTTGATGGGACCCACTCAGGTCCAGGAACAGAAATCCTTTTAGTAGAGAATAGTTGGGGGCACTACTATTTAGGTTCCCTGATATAGGCATAGTTGCAACCTTTGAAAACGGAAAAGCAGGAGATTAAAGAGGGCGGCGCGAGTAGCGCGCCGCTGCAAAAATTTTCATGGACACGCCCATCTTTTTGGAGTGACACGCCCCTTCAAAAAGCCACACCACTCGCCTAATGCATAATGGTTTGGGGGGCCCGGGAGATGCCTTATAGCCGGTATAGCCCCCCATAAACCGGGGTGCCCCTTACAGGAGGTAGTCCCCTTGTAGCCGGTAGTTGCCCCCCTTTTTGTAGGGAGTTTCCCCCTTTTTGAAGCCGTTTGTTGCCCCCCTTTGTAACGGTAGGTAGTTGCCCCCCGAGAAGCCCGGTGGTAGTTGCCCCCCTTTGGGAAACCAGGTGTTGCCCCCTTTAGAAACCGGAGTTTTTGCCCCCTTTTTTACCGGTAGGTAAGCCCCCTTGTAGCCAGGTGTTGCCCCCCTTTTTGTTTTTTTAGGTAGTTGCCCCCTTTTTGAAGCCAGTTAGTTGCCCCCTTTTTGTAACCGGTGGAGTTGGCCCCCCTTTAGAAAGCCAGGTTTTGTTTCCCCCTTAGAGCCGGTAGTTGCCCCCTTTAGTAGCCCGGTAGGTAGTTGCCCCCTTTAGTGCCAGGGAGGTAGTTGCCCCCTTTTGTAGCCCCGGGAGGTGTTGCCCCCCTTTAGTAGCCCGGGAGTGCCCCCTTAGTAGCCGGTGTGGGGCCCCCTTTGAAGCCCGGTAGTTGCCCCTTTAGGCCCGGTAGGCCCCCTTTAGAAAAAGGGGGTTCCCCTTTAGTAGCCAGCTAGTTTCCCCTTTTGTGCCAGGTAGTGCCCCCCTTTTTAAGCCGGGAGTGCCCCCTTTGTTGCCAGGTAGGGAAATGCCCCCCTTTTGTACCCGGTAGGTAGTTGCCCCTTTAGTAGCCCGGGTAGTTGCCCCTTTATGTAGCCAGGTAGTGCCCCTTTAGAAGCCAAGGTAGTTGCACTTAGAAGCCAGGTAGTTACCACTTTAGTAGCCAGGTAGTGCCCCCTTTAGAAACCAGGTAGGTAGTTGCCCCTTTGAACCAGGTAGTTGCCCCTTTAGTGCCCGGTAGTTGCCCCTTTAGTAGCCAGGTAGTTGCCCCCCTTTTGAAGCCAGGTAGTTTGCCCCCTTTAGAAGCCAGGTAGTTGCCCCTTGAAGCCAGGTAGTTGCCCCTTTGGAAGCCAGTTAGTTGCCCCTTTTGTAGCCAGGTAGTGGCCCCCTTTTGTAGCCAGGTAGTTGCCCTTTAGAAGCCAGGTAGGTAGTTGCCCCTTTAGTAGCCAGGTAGGTAGTTGCCCCCTTTAATAGCCAGGTAGGTAGTTGCCCCTTTAGAAGCCAGGTAGTTGCCCCTTTAGAGCCAGGTAGTTGCCCCCCTTTAGAAGCCAGGTAGTTGCCCCCTTTAGAAGCCAGGTAGTGGCCCCCTTCAGTAGCCAGGTAGTGCCCCCTTTAGAAGCCAGATAGTGCCCTCTTTAGTAGCCAGGTAGGTAGTTGCCCCCTTTAGAAGCCAGGTAGTTGCCCCCTTTAGTAGTCAGGGAGTTGCCCTCTTTAGTAGCCAGTGCCCCCTTTAGTAGCCCGGTAGTGGCCCCTTTTGTAGCAGGTAGGTAGTTGCCCCTTTAGAAGCCAGGTAGTGCCCTTTGTAGCCAGGTAGGTAGTTCCCCTTTAGTAGCGGTTTGCCCCCTTTAGTAGCCAGGTAGGTAGTTGCCCCCCTTTTGAAGCCAGGTAGTGCCCCTTTAGTAGCCAGGTAGGTAGTTGCCCTTTAGAAGCCAGGTTAGTGCCCCCTTTAGTAGCCATTGGGAGGTAGTTGCCCACTTTAGTAGCCAGGTGGTAGTGCCCCCTTTAGTAGCCAGGTAGGTAGTGCCCACTTTAGTAGAGGAGGTAGTTGCCCCCTTTTGGATAGGCCAAGCGGGAGGTAGTGCCCCTTTAGTAGCCAGGTAGTTAGTGCCCCCTTTAGTAGCCAGGTAGTTAGTGCCCCCTTTAGTAGCCAGGCAGAGCCCCCCATGTAGCTAATAAAAATAAAATAATAAAATCCACTTATCTCACCAGGCTCCTGCAGCTCCGGACATCTCCGATCTCCTCAGCGACGCAGGGGAAAGTGAGTGCAGAGGCGCGTCACTCCCCTGCGCCGCTGACCTGTATGTACAGCGCGCCCCGGCGCTGTACATACAGGGGGGGAGGGAGCGATTTCCCTCCTGCCATCCCTGCACAGCGAGACTCCGGGGGGTGAAGCGGCCGCCTCACCCGCTGTAGAGCGGCCCCGGGGGCGCCCAAAAGTTTGCGCACCAGCGCTACTCTTGCGCCGCAGTAATTAAGGCGGGAGGAATGCCAACTCTGCCGGGAGGGCGGGGGGGGGGGGGACCCCCATTAGCGGGACCCCCCGCCAAAAGCGGGAGAGTTGGCATGTATGGATATAGGGCAGTATTATTTATACCTTTAATTATTGCTACCTATGCTATGGTTTCAGTTTGTCATTAGGTGGTGGGGCCCTGATCTCATTTTGCTATGGCGTCCTATGAGTTACGTCCTTGATTGCAGTTGCTCTATTTTGCAGAAATGTTCCAAATCCAGTTCTCTGATATGACAAATTAGCAGTCTCACTTGATGATGACAGATACGTGGAAACGTGCCGAGTGTTTGATGTGATCATCAGCAGCTTGTCCAGAGCCGTCGTCGTCCAGAGCCTGTGATCTACTTCCCATCCGCTGGGTTCATAGATGG
This sequence comes from Phyllomedusa bahiana, assembly GCA_025379985.1. NCBI lineage: Eukaryota > Metazoa > Chordata > Amphibia > Anura > Hylidae > Phyllomedusa > Phyllomedusa bahiana. The sequence goes on along the minus strand of JAODAL010000833.1, from coordinate 214,031 downwards.
AGATATCGCTATCTGAAGAGAGACAGATCAAAGCTACTAGAAGAAACGGAACGGACCCTGGGTGAGGGAGACATCACCGATGAAATCCTAGAGCGGTCTACAACAGCAAGAATCCTTTGAACGTATTGTTTCGTCACTGATCGTAAGGCATCCAGACCCTGAAGCTGCCAAAATGTTCTTTTTCAACCATTCTATAGTTTTACGTCCGTGCTTTGGGTCATTGTCTTGCTGCAGCACCAGGGCTGTGGAGTCGGAGTCGGGGCCTATTTTGCAGGAGTCGGAGTCGTCATAAAATGGACCGACTCCCAAAATATATAATTAGTTGGTGCAGCTAGTTCGATGCAGTGCAAAGAGCAAGAGGAATTTGGGTCGCCAGTGCTACTGCTCCCATATCTTTCAGCTCATCACATGAGGAGTCTAAGTGATGACATGGAGCAGGCAAAGCGCTGCCCCAGGGGAAAAGATCCCGCCCCCATGGCAAACAGATTTCAGAAAAATCTGATATTTCACCTGCTTTCAAAGTAGAAGAGTTCAACCATTCATCAAAACTGACTGTGGCTGAGGCAATTCCTTTATACCCTGACATTGTTAGAGTTGTTGCCCCGTGGTCCACTGCTTTAGCCCAAGCCCGGGTTAGTGTAGAGAGGCCTTTCTTTAGCCTGGAAATAATGAGATCAGATGTGAGGTCATGTATGCAGGATCTGATGGAGGCGATACCATTTCTCAGAACAAATTCAGAGACTCCACTAATGTTCCTGCAGTGTTTTGCATATTTACAATTTTTTTGTGTTCTAAAGTCATATCCAATAAATATATTTTACACTGACAAGCAAAATGGTAACAATGTTTTGAACTTGTAACTTTCCCAGGCCCCATTTTTCCCCATCCCTAAGCTTTGTACGAGTTGTAATTTTTATACAGCATCTTAAATTTTATACTAAATTTGATTGAAAGTTTTAGATTGCTTAGTTCTGCGATTCTTTCCTGAAAAACTGTTGTTATGTTTTGCCCCTAAAAATCAAAATTTTTAATTTGTATTATTTTGTTGTATTTGGAAATCCCCTTTTGGTTTTCAATATGCCTGAATCCTTTGGGCTTGGATCAAATTCAAGAGATTGACCAAAAAATCTGACCCAAAGGTCTTTCTAAAAATTCCCAATTTTGGTCGCGGATTTGGATACAATAAGTTTTTCTTAATCTACCACAAGTGTTCAAAAGTCAAAATTTTGTTACCCTTTTGCTTGTCGTGTTGTTCTTCCTAAATGCTTGATTTTTGTAATCATAAGGTGATAAACAGCTGTGTTACATTTTTACAGTAAAGTTATCACTTAAACCATGCCCCGTGTATGGGGGAGTGGGAGTCGGGGGTTTTGGGGAAATTGAGGAGTCGGGGTTTGGCTTGCTGACTCCACAGCCCTATGCGCAATTTAACATTTTTTAGTTTCAGGTCATATCCATTATAGCCTCGTTACAGTTTTGCTTTATTTCGGACGATTTGCCGACTAGGTTGACGAGTCGTCATTTTTCAGTCACAAATCTATACAAAAATTATAAGTATAGCCATTTTTATTCTGAGATTTCTTTAAGATTAATACGGCTCCTTCAAAAACGAAGTAAATTCCGTTCTGGGATTGCCCCCCTTTTGTTTTGACTGCGGAATCCTTGGGACGGATAAAACAAGTTTGACCAAATTTCCGGAGGATTTTCCCCACTACCAATGTTGTAGATGGTTGGAAAATACCGTCTGGGAATACCCAGTTTACAAAATACGTGTTACACTTTGTTGGGTCTGTTTTTGCAATTGATTTTCAACTGGATTTCCATTAACAGTAAGCCTTAACATCGGGAAACCCGGGGTTTGGAAAATTTAACCGGTTCTGAAATTAAATCCAGTTGAGTCAGCGCCTTACATTCTCCTGTAAAATGTTTTGATAAACCTTTAAAATTCCCTGCTTCTTCGAGGAGGTCAAGGTGTTGGTACACTTGGGCCGTGTTCACACGGCTTATTCCCGACGGATTTGTGCGCCGTATTGAGCGCAAAAATCCGCCGTGAATAAGGGGCGGGCGGGGGCGGGGCCGGAGCGCGGCGGGGGCGCCGCCCCGGCCCCATAGACAATGCATTGTTTACGGCGCGTACGCGCCGTAAATAATGTGCATGTCACTTTCTCCCCGCGGCGGATTCGCCGAGCGGGGAGGAGCGACGGATTCCACTGTTCTCAATGAGAGCAGTGGATTACCGTAATTGCTGCCGCGGATTGGCGCCGTACTGAAGCGCAAATCCGGCGCGGAGTACGGCGCCAATACGCGGCAGAATAAGCCGTGTGAACGAGGCCTTGGACAGCAAATTAGCCCCTCTACTATGCACCAAAATTGGGATGAGGTTTTGGGGTTTCTTTCCTTCAAACATAGTGTTTTGCATTTTGTCAGATTTCCCATTATGTTACAAAACTCTCTCCCCCATGAAATTTATGGGGCCGGCGTCGCGGGAGTCGCCGCAAGCTCCCGTAGCCCCGGAGTAATTGCGCTCCGCAATTATGCCGTTGGAATTAGCTAAAATGGCAAAAAGAAAACTTTGATGCTTATTTCTGATATATTTTTAAATGTTTTTTTTATTTCATTAGAGCAAAAAAAAAAAAAAAAAATTCTAGCTCAGATGGTTTGCGATTTCTGGAACAATGGCTTGGAATTTCCCACTCTTCCTTACAGCAAGGTTTGTACAGAATGTGAGGTTGCTCACACGCAGAGCAAGATAGGGAAGTTTTTGGATTTTGGAAGCTTACAAGTGTGCCCCCACCCCCAATGAACAAAAGCGTTGGGAACCTGCGTTCAATAGCAAAGAATGCAAAAAGAAATTTCCATTTCCTTCTGATAAAACGGAGAGTGCTGCAACGAATCAGAGTCACGAAAAGGCAACTCGAAGTCTGGTCAAAACCTGACGTGATTACCTTGCCTTAGCCTAATGCCTGGTTCACTTATTGTAGCCCACAGGCAGGGTTTTTTTTTTGGACTTTCAGATGATTTGGGGTTTTGGGAAACCCCTTAAGAATATTTGTAGATTTTAAATAGAAAACTGGCATGTCTAAAATGGAGGGTTTTCACACGTGGTGTTCCAAAAAACTCAGAACATGCGCAATCTTCCAACCGTTTTTCTGGCGAAAGGTTAAGGAGGGTCCGGCAAACCCAAAACAAACGAACCGTCCCCCAAAACCATTGAAAAGACCATAAAATACCGTCCAGATTCTTAATTCGACCGGTATTTCATCACTGCTCTTTGGCTGTAGCCTAAGTCTACACAGCCCTGGTTTTTTTGTCGAAATCCGCCGAAAATCCGGACGAAAACCGTGCTTGTAGACCGCAATAGAAAATTGTGCGTAGTTACTAGCATGGTTTTTTTATTTTTGGCTTTTTAAACTGCCCCTCCCTCAAGCAAGATGAAAAACGCTGTATAGTAAAGAACCCCGTGCTGGCGCCTATCAGGAGGAAAAAACAGGCTGTAGTATAGCAAAATGGGGCTGATGCAGCCCTACAAGGGGGTTCTAGGAATAGATAGAACACTGTTTTTGGCATTTTTGCAAAGTGACTTGTTTTTTCAAGATCCTTAAGGGAAGTGTCAAAAAATTTTTTAAATTTTTTAACTCCCTTTTTTTTTTAAACATTTTTTAGGGGGTTTTTTTTTTTTTTTTTTTTTCCCTCATCCTTTCAATTTTTTTTTTAATAATTCTTTAAGTTTGTGTTTTCACTTTGGCCATGGTAATAATCGTCTAACAATTCCCGCTCTGTTTAAGAGTTTTCGCGTGTCTGTATTATCAGTAAAATCAAAGTCAAACGAAAAAGACACCCTTTTGTAAGAAAAACAGGATCCCGCACAGAGGAGAGTCCAAACCCCCCTTCCCTTCCCGCACAGTGAAAACCTCCTAAAAAAGTCTATGGGACAAAAAAACGTTAAGAAAACCTATGGGGATGAAGCTGCTGTAAAGCATCTCTTGACGTGTTAAAGCAGTGCAAGCAAAGAAGTCTTCCCCCCGTCATATATAGATGGCCGAATTTGGGAAAACTCAATCAGGAAAAAAAAAATGACTGGGAGGAAAAGAATATGGATCAGGGGCTTGATTTAATAAGTAAAAAAAAAAAAAAAAAAAAAAAAAATTGGCGACAAATTCCCTTTAACATAAAAAGCAATCCCTGTAGTGAGACAACCCCTTTAAGTCTATTTGATCTTTATTTTATGTACAGGTGACTACGATCTATTGTTCTCGGATATCAGCCATTTCAGATTTTAGGTATACTAGCCCTTTAAAACCTATCATCATTGGACACTTTGGTTCTGACCTTTGTCTTTACACCACCCACTATTGGCCAGTTTTGGGGTTAGGAGTTGGGAATCGGGAAAAAATTCGCCATCAAACTGTTTGGGTTATGGAAAACCACATTTGAGTTTTACAGCAATTTCTCAGAGTTCCTCAGAGGTGAAGGGCGGTCGCAGGAGGAGATGCAGACAGCAAGTCCACAGGTCTCGCATACTTATGGTTTCACCTGCATGGAAAAAGTGACACACCCGCTAATGTGCCTTTAATTTACATTTATCCAAAAAAACGTGAGGTCATCCCCGAGGAGAAAAGGGGCGGCGATTATTGTTTTTTCAGACTCCGGCAGTGAGGCCAAAGTCTCTTTTATTAAAGACAAGGAATAGCAGAACCAGAATTAGAGCAGCTGTGGACACCAAGCAGTAAGCTTGCTTCAGATTTTCAGACAAAAGGAGTTAGTGATGTCTCACAAGGCTTAAAACCAGCCGTGCTTCCTGCCCATTCTCTGTGACCCCCCGTTTTTCTAGTAAAAAGGGGACACGCAAGTCCCACGGCTCTAACGGGTTTTTTCCAACCACGGATTATAAACCATACGAATCGATGGAGAAGACGTCGATAGATATTACACAGATCGATAGGAAAGATAGACAAGCAGAGGACAGATGAAAAAAAAAGGAGATCAATAGATGAAAGATAGATAGATACAAAGGGGGGATAGATAATAAACATGAATAATAGATAAAAAAAGAAAGAAAATAGAATAATAGATATGACATGAAAAATTAAATGATAAATAAATGAATAAATGTATGATAATATGAATGAAAAAAAATTTGATTTAACATGAAAAGATAGATATAGTAGATATAGACATGAAAAAGATAGATATAGATAATTGACATGAAAAATAATATAATAGATATAGAAGAAAAGTAGATATAGATGTATAACATGAATGATAGATATAAATAGATTAGAAAATGAAAAGATGATATAGATAGAAAAGAATGAATAGATAGATATAGTAGATATAACAAAAAATAGAAGAAAAAGATAGATATAGACATGAAAAAGTAGATTAATAGTAAGAATGAATAGATTATGATAGATATAGACCCCTGAAAAATTTGATATAGATAGATATAGACATGAATAGATAGATATAGATAGATATAGACATGAATAGATAGATATAGATAGATATAGACATGAATAGATAGATATAGATAGATATAGACATGAATAGATAGATATAGATAGATATAGACATGAATAGATAGATATAGATAGATAGATAACCGACCTAGATATGAGACCTGATAAGAGATAGACAAAGATGAGAGACAGATAGGAGAGATGGACAGATCTAAGAAATGATATATAGATACGAGACAGTCAAATAGATATAAGAGACAGACAAATAGATGAGATAGGCATGATAAATAGATATGAGACAGACAAAGATGAGAGACCAATAGGAGAGATAGACAGATACGAGACGTACACATGAAAGATAGACAAAGAGGAGAGACAGATAGGAGAAATGGAAATATAAGGGGCCGTTCACACAGCACCGGAAATCCTGACCGGTATTTGCACTGTTTTTGGGCCGTGCTCACTTTTTGAGGATAACAGCCCTCACCCTTCACATTGAAATGTTCATATTCCGCCCGAAACCCGGGCAGAAGAATGAACATGCTCAATTTTTTTCGCACTGCTGGCGGTCTAAGAAACTGTCCGGTGGAAAATCTGTGCAGTGGGGACTGCAGCACGGATTTTCCATTAAGGTCTATGTAAAAGTTTGTCAGCCGGTTTGAAAAACCGGGTGAAAAACAGTACAGTGGGGACAAGCCCTAAGAAAGGATATGAGATACAGATGTGAGACAGACATGAAATAGTCAGATATAAGACATGATAACAGACAAATAGATGGGAGACAGACATGAGAAATAGATGGGAGACCTTAAGAGAGACAGACCAACAGCTATGAGACATGATGAGAAATAGACATGAGAGACAGATAAAGATTAGAGACAGATAGGAGAGACTGACAAATATAAGAAATGATATATAGATATGAGACAGACATGAGCTAGTCAAATAGATATAAGACATGATAAGAGACAGACAGATGAGAGATGGGGTATGTTCACATAGCGTATTGTAGCGCGTATAGCATGCGCTGCAATACGCCGCGTGTTTTGGAACCACGAGCTGATCAGTGCGTAATTCCAAAGCATGGGGGGGGCTGGCACGTAAGCGCCGCTAACAATTGACGTCAATTTACCCCCTGCGCGTACAATACAATCGTATTGTACGTGCGGGGAGATGACACATAATCCATAGTTCTCTATGAGAGCTATGAATTACCGTAATTGCTTTGTGCATTTTGCCGCATATAAAGCACAATACGCTGCAAAATAAGCCATATGAACATACCCATAGACATGAGAAACCGTGAAATAGATATGAGACATGATAAGAGACAAACAAAGATGAGAGACAGGAGAGACAGATATGAGACAGGATGAGAGCTACACATGAGACACAGACCGACATAAGAAATAATATAAGACATGAGATAGCCAAATAGATAAAAGTCATAAGAGACAAATAGATTTAAAGGGGTTGTCTCCCTACATCGATTCATCTCACCTCAGTCCTGTTTTCTCAGTTTCATTTTTGAATTCAGGGCTGTGTTTATTGGCTTTTACTGACCTGCAGTGATGAGCTGCTGAGGACACCAGGTCTGTAGCTATAGCAACTAGTGCTGTCAGCCTATCAGAATAGATCAAACAGGTCTGTAGCTATAGCAACCAGTGCTGTCAGCCTATCAGGATAGATCAAACAGATCTGTAGCTATAGCGACTGGAGGAGCTGATGCAGCCCATACAAGAGGGGATATCTCGGAATAGGTAGGACACTGGTAGTGGACATATATTGCAAAGTGACTTATTTATGCTAGATCTTTAACATAAAAAGCAATACTTGGAGTGAGACAACCCCTTTAAGATAGATATGAGAAATAGTGAAATAGATATGAAACATGAGAGACAGAAAAAAATATTGGACATGCTAGGATAGACAGGAGAGATAGATAGGATAGTCAAACAGATATGAGACATGAGGAGAGAGACAAAGATGAGAGACAGAGACATGAAAAGAGATAGACATGAAAAATAGTGAAATAGATATAAGACATCATAAGAAGCGGATACGAGAGGCGATGAGAGATGGTTAAATAGATATGAGAGAGAAAAAAAGAAAGACCTGATCACCAGGACACATTATCATCACCCAGAACTGACTGGAAGCAGAAACCTTGAAAACCATGAACAGGTAGATGACAATGGCAGAAGATTTGATGTGTCAAGAAAAAGGAAGATTAGGAAACAGGACATTAATATGCTCAGTTTTTGAAGAGGTGTCTGGCAGGGGCTTTATTCTCCCTACTGAAAACACAGATGTCCAGCTAAACTGAATGTGTATGAGCAGAGAGAATCAGAAGGGATGGCTGGTGGCCATCAGCTATTTCGTATGTATTACAAGTCTTTGAAAGGACCCTTAAATGCTTCTGAAATGCAGTTTACGAAGGTCAATGGGTTCATTAACTTCTAGAGGGGCAAGAAACAAAATCCTAACCGCTTAATTCACACAGAACACCACATGGACTGCAAATCAATGACCTCCCTGTCATTAGGTGGAAGAGAAGTCACAGACTAGATTCAAATGGAAATTATCCACCAAAACCCGAAAGATGGATCCATACGGTCGAATGCATAAGATTTGTCCAGGATTTAAAAGAAAGTCTACATTTTTCCCGAGACACGGCGCCATTTCTGTATACGCTCCGTGTCCGGTATTGCAGCTCAGCCTCCTTTACTAAGATGGTTGAACATCAATGTAAGATGCAACCTATGGAGCGTGGAGCCAATCCCGGACAAAAAGCACACCCTAAAAGGGGTTTTCTTGCCATGCAGTTTCATAGAGCCACATGCAGTTTTAGACTCCCACTTCCTGGTCAGGCTGTGGGCATGTCTATAGCAGGTCTATTACATTGACATTACTGCAGGAGATTAAGAAAGTGTCCTATACAAATCTACAGAGCTTAACGCCTTCCCCTTAAAGGGGTTGTCTCACTACAAGGATTGCTTTTTATGTTAAAGATCTTGCAAAAACAAGTCACTTACAATATGTGTCCAATAACAGTGTCCTACCTATTCTGAGATATCCCCTCTTATATGGGCTGCATTAGCTCCTCAGGTCACTATAGCTACAGACCTGTTTGATCTCTCCTGATAGGCTGCCAGCCTCGGTCACTGTAGCTACAGACCTGTTTGATCTATCCTGATGGGCTGCCAGCACTGATTGCTATAGCTACAGACCTGGTTTCTACTGCAGCCTAGTGGAAGCCAGTGAACACGCCCCTGAATTCAAAGTAAAACCAAGAAAACAGGACTGAGGTAAGATGAATCAATGTAGTGAGACAACCACTTTAATTTTTTTTTTTAACTTTAACTTTGAGTCCCCCTAGGGTGCTTCACCAATACGGGGCGCAATCATTTATACAGCCTAATGTATTGTACATACAATGCATTAGGGTGTACAAACGTTTTACAACAGTGAAACCTAAAAAATGGCAGCGATAGAGGCCTTCACAAGGCTTCCAGCTGCCATTTTAAACAATCGGGAGCCCGCAATTTCGCCACGAGCACCTTGATCAGAGTGAGAAACGGTGTGCAGCCATCTTTGCCGCTGCGTGTAAGGGGTTAAACAGCGTCGGAGGGTGGCGGTGCCCCCCTCGCTGTAACCCCCGAGTGTTTGCTGCGATCCCGCTACAAAACCCCTTACTGGCATTAGGACATACTCATACATCATATGTCAGTAAGGGGTTAAGGAGTGAAAGCTTCTCATTTAGTTAAGTAAACAAAGTATGGGGCAGCTTAGAGCAATGAGAAATAAGAGAGCAGGGACAGGTGGTCAGTGACCAAATAAACTTGTGTGCTCCAAGAGAAGATGCAATCTTCTGATTAAAGCAAAAATCAACAAAGCAATGTATTTAGTAAAAGCCAAATCTTAGTTGGAAAACCCCTTTAACACCCCCTTCTCCGATGCTAGTTTGCACTATTAGGGTACCTGCAGATGACAAGTAAAATTTACTTGTCGGATTGTGTCACTGAAAACCGCATCTGATGACGAAGTTTTCAAGGAATGTTTGATGTGAATTTAGGTCATTTTTATTAATTTTTATTATTATTTATTGGTTCCAGAGCACTGTACATTTGGGTTTCATACATAACATAGGTCAAACAAGTACAAAGGTGACAAATTAATTACTAACGGCTGGTACAGAAGGAGAGAGGGCCCTACCCGTGAGGGCTTACAGTCTACAAGGAAGGTGGGTGCAGAGATGTTGGTGGAGGGTGTAGTGACAGCGTAGTTATTGTGGGTTATAGGCTCCTGAAGAGATGTGTTTTTAGGTTGCTTTTGAGGCTGGTGAGAGTGGGGGAAAGTCTGATGTGTTGGGGCAGTGAGTTCCAGAGTGTGGGGGAAGCACGAGAGAAGTTTTGGAGACGGTTGTGTGAGGAGCTGACATGAGGAGAACAGAGAAGAAGGTCCTGTGAGGAGAAGAGATTGCATGAGGGGGTATCTGGAAACTAAGACAGAGATGTATGGGGGAGAGAGGTTATGGAGAGCCTTAAAGGTCATGATTAGTAACTTGAACTGGATACGCTGGGCAATGGGAAGCCAGTGAAGGGATTGGCAGAGGAGTATCGAGGAGAGAGGTGAATATTATCCGGCGGATGTACATCTCTATGGGGTTTTGGCCGCAGAGCCGCATTTAAAACGACAAATGTTTGACGCGTTTTACACTTTTTTAGCCCTCCCCATTTACCTCAGTCGTGTATTTTCCAAGCGGAATAATGAACATGTTCTCAGTCTTTTTTTTTTCTTTTAAAAACCGACTGTTGGAAATATACATAGGAACTACAATGCAGATTTTTATTGAGGACAATGGGGAGGATTTACTTTCTGTTTTAGATGAGTATTTCAAGCTGGACTCCGCGTGGATTCAGACTTGAAATCCTCGTTGTGTGGACAGAGCCTTAACCACTTGTACAGGAAGTGAATATTTTAAGGGTCAGCCCTTTAAGCACTTTTCTTAGACAAGCGTGCTCCGCCTAATCTCGTGTAGCATTGCAGAGACAAAAATAGTCATCAATGCTTCCAGTTTGGTGACATTTTTACATTGCGTGCTTATAATAAAAAAAATATACATGCACATTCCCTTATCCACTGGTCCAAGCAAAGCCGGAACAAGATTGTAGCCTTTTACTAGATCTAAGAATTGTATGGAGTTTCCCTGGTTTCACCACAACTGTGCCCTGTTAATGGCACTATATTAAGCACACTAGTGCCCTACCCCATACGGGGTGGCACTGCCCAGAGGAGCCCCTTTTTACACCTGGGTCCAGCTGCTTTTATCACTATTACTATGTATGGTAAGAAAAAAGGCTTCTAAAAGGAAAGCTCCACGCGTGTAGTAATCCATGTGCATTGGGATGATCGCGACTTCGTAGAAGCAAGTCGCCCTTCAGTAGAGCCCACCCATTTTGAGAATTTGTTTCTGCCTTAAGGACCATGATTAAAGGGGACACACTGGGCTAGTTATAAAGCTCTGTGGCTCTATTTTGGAATGGAGACAGGCCTGTAATGGATGAATATTAAAGGGGTTGTCTCACTATAAGATTTGCTTTTTATGTTAAAGATCTTGCAAAAACAGGTCACTTTGCAATACATGTCCATTAGCAGTGTCCTACCTATTCCTAGATATCTCCTCTTGTATGGGCTGCATCAGCTCCTCAGGTCGCTATAGCTACAGACCTGTTTACTCTCTCATGATAGGCTGCCAGCGCTGGTTGCTATAGCTACAGACCTGTTTGATATAGTCTGATAAGCTGCCAGCACTTGTTGCTATAGCTACAGACCTGTTTGATCTCTCATGATAGGCTGTCAGCACTGGTTGCTATAGCTACAGACCTGGCTTCTACTGCAGCCTAGTTGAAGCCAGTAAACACGCCCCTGAATTCAAAGTGAAACCAAGAAAACAGGACTGAGGTAAGATGAATCCTCCTTTGTGCCTGAGCCATTTTTGTTTCCTTTTTTTTTTTTACCCGGCTTCCAAGACACTTCATTGCTTTATTTTCCTGTCAATATAGCCATATTTGGGCCCTGTGGGACGAGTTGTATTTTTTAATGGTAAAATTTAAGACACCATATAATGTATTGAGAAACAAAAAAAAAAAAAAAATCTAAAATATTTGCGGGGTGGAACTGAAAAAAACCCCACAACCGTGCAATACCACATTTATATAGCTTTTTTGGTAATTGATTACTAGTCTAGTTTTTATTGCTACCAATTTGAAGTGTATAAAACTTATTGCTCACTTTTTATTTCACTTTTTCTGGGAGGCAAGGTGACAAAAAAAACCCACCACACACAATTCCGTTGTTGCAATTTTTTTATTTTTTTTTTAAAATGGCATCCACCGTGCAGAATAAACAATATGATTAAAGGGGTTGTCTCATTACACTGATTCATCTCACCTCAGTCCTGTTTTCTTGGTTTCATTTTGAATTCAGGGGCGGGTTTACTGGCTTCTACTAGGCTGCAGTTGAAGCCAGATCTGTAGCTATAACCAGTGCTGGCAGCCTATCAGGAGAGACTAAACAGGTCTGTAGCTATAGCAACCAGTGCTGGCAGCCTACCAGCAGAGATCAAACAGGTCTGTAGCTATAGTGACCTGTGGAGCTGATGCAGCCCAAACAAGAGGGGATATCTAGGAATACGTAGGACACTGTTAATGGGCACATATTGCAAAGTGACTTGTTTTTGCAAGATTTTTAACATAAAAAGCAATTCTTGTAGTGGGACAACCCCCTTAAGTTTTACTGACACAGTAATACCAACTATGCTTAGTATTTATAATATATATATATATATATATATATATATATATATATATACACACACACATATATATATACATACATATATACACACATATATATATATATATATACATACATATATACACACACACACAAATATATATATATATACACACACACACATATATATACACACACTAATATATACACACACACATATATATACATACACACACACACACACACACACACACACACATTCTCTCTATAGAAAAAAAGAGAAAAAAAGATTTTTCGTTTTTTTAGATTTTGAAATCGTTGAAAACATTTTTTGACAGCAATTTCTAGTCTCCTTTAAGATGTGATTGTTTGTACTATATAGAGCAATACTGATGTATTGTGGTGTAATAGGTGTACAAAACATGGCAGCCACATAGACCTTCATTGGGCCTCTGGCTGCCAGGTAACCAAACAACACCCGCAGTGGGTTGGGAGTGGGGCGATTGGCGGCCCCACATTGTAATCATTTAGACGCCACTGATGCGTTTACTGTGGCGCTGAAATGGTTAAATGTCCATGATCAGAGCGGTTTCCGATCCTGGGGACAGTGGGAGCTATCGGCGTCTAACACCCACCACATATGGAGCGGGCGCAGCAAGAGTTTGATGTTGCAGCTCCGCTTCAATCAAGTAAATAAGCATGAGCTACAATGCTACACCACCTCTGAAAAGGTAGGGCCGCCATTTATGGGGAAACAAAAGCCCCATTTTTCTTATCCTACAACATCACTTTGGAAGTCGATGGTAATTAAGAACAAAACCGAGAACTGCATCCGTGCACTGCAACCTCATTGAAATCCTACATAACAGGGGGTACACACAATTGCACTGTGGGCATCATACATCCCCCCTCATGTGTAACCCTGTGATCTTTGTTTTGCTTACATAGTGCCAACATATAAGGGTACATAGACGACGTACTTTTCGATATGAAATCGCCATGCAATTCGCGTCACCATAAAGACACGCGAATTGTATGCAGATTTTCACTGCCTATTGGCTTCAACGGGGAAAATATGTGCGAAATGGAAAAGAGATGCATTAATAAGTGACCTGGTTAATATTCTGCAAGAAATTGGCGTGCAAAATTATATGCCTGAAAAGGAGAACAACAAATTCCCAATGAAAGCAATGGAGAGCAGATGGCACGCTTATTCCACGCAGCTTTTTCTGTGTGGGAAAAATATGCTGTATGAACATGACCTATGGTTTATAGAAAACAAAGTAAAAAAAAAAAAAAAAAAAAAAAAAAAGTACTTGCCCACTCCAGCACCCGCTCCAGCACTCCGTGTTTGCTGCTTGTCGAGCCATTGTTGACGTCATGTACATTGCTCATGTGATCAGGAGCCAATCACTGGCCCCGGGACCCAAGAACCACAAATACAGGCTTGTGACCACAATGGCTGAGTGATGTATGTGATGTCATTTGTGGGAAACTGGTAGGGAACAATGAAGCAGTGGTGGCGATGAAGCAAGAAGATTGTTTTTATTTCACTTTAGGTCAGTGAGGGAAAGAAGCCGCATTAAAAAAAAAAAAAAAACTCTTGGAAAACCCCTTTAAGCGACGCTGTACAGATTTTTACCCTTCACATCAGCTGTTACTCTAGTTTATATAGATATATAGGGCAGGGCCGTGCAGAGCGTGAAATTCCCAATAATGGCAACAATTATTCTTATAGAAAACTGCAACCTCCATTCCTTAAAGGGGTGTTCTGGTCCTAACGTTGCTCATTTGTCCATCAGGGTAGGAGTAAAATAGATAAGAAGACTCATACTTACCTCCCGTATGTTCTCCTTCACTCCCGGTTGCCGGTCCATACATCCTGGATGTAAGCAGTAAACGTCCATTGTTCACATGACAGGTGCAGTCAATCACAGGCAACGTCACATGACCTCTCTGGCCTGTAATTGGCTGCAGCTGTCACATGAATGAAGACCGTTCACTGCTTCAGTGGTGATGAATGCACCGGCAGCCAGGAGTAAATGTGAGCGTCCGGGAGGTAAGTATGAGCCTTCTCTTCTACTTCTATACCCCATCGGACAAAAACGAGCAATGTTATGGCCCGGTATACCCCTTTAAGGGGCTTGTCTCACCATGCCATTTCACTGAGCCACAATAAGCTTCAGATTCATGCTTCCTGCCTCTTCCTGGTTAGGCTGTGGATGATTCTGTAGCAGTGATTAGCATATCGCCTCAGTATTCATAGCTCCTCTAAATGCATTGACTTGAGAGCAGGAGATGTTGTCTATAGTGCAGAGAGCTTGAGAGCTCCAAGTAAACAATCAAAAGTAATGATTCTTCGTTGTGTATTAGAGATAACACTCTGTTCTCAAACTTCCGGAGTACTGTGTGACGACCTGTGTCGACTTCACTCCCTGCTATCGGATAAATCCGAGCAGAGGGAGCAGGGGAGAGCAGATTACCTAGAGAAAGCTGTGGGCACTCAGCAGCAGGGCTGTGGAGTTGGTGCCTATTTTGCAGGACTCTGAGTTGGTCCAGTTAGATCGATGCAGTGCAAAGAGCAAGAGGAATTGGTTCCGGACAGTGCTACTGCTCCCATATCTTCAGCCTCATCACATGATGAGTGTAATTGATGACATGGAGCAGGCAAAGTGCTGCCCGAGGTGAAAAGATTCCGCTCCCAGGGTAAACAGATTTCAGCAAAAATTGTCACCAGCTTTCAAAGAAGTAGAAGAGTTCAACCATTCATCAACATTGACTTTGGCTGAGGCGATTCCTTTATACCCGGACATTGTTAGAGATGTTTCCCCTGTGGTCACCGATTTGTCCCCAACCCAAGTTAGTGTAGAGAGGCCGTTCTCTAGCCTGGAAATAATGAGTTCAGATGTGAGGTCATGTATGCAGGATCTAATGGAGGCAATACTATTTCTCAGAATAAATTCAGAGACTCCACAAATGTTCCTGCAGTGTTTTGCATATTTACAATTTTTTTATGTTCTAAAGTCATATCCAATAAATATACTTTACACTGACAAGCAAAATGGTAACAATGTTTTAAACTTGTGACTTTCAGGCTCCATATCTCTCCATCCACTACAGCTTTGTACATGAGGGTACTGTAATTTTATATACAGTCATCTTACCTATCTTATACATAAATTTGACTTGCAAGTATTTAGCATCTGCTTAGTTCTGCAGATTCTTTCCTGTAACTGCATTGTTACTGATTTGCTCCTAAAAAACAAAATGTTAATTTGTATTATTTTGTTAGCATTTGGGAAATCCCCCTTTTGGCTTTCAGTTCTGCCTGAATCCTTCTGGGCTCTGGATCAGAATCAAGCACATCTTGACCAAAATCTGATCACAGGTTTCTTCTACACATTCCCAATGTTGGTGCAGACTGGACTTGGATACAAATACAGCTTTTTCTTCAACTCTACCCACAAGTGTTCAAAAGATCAAAACATTGTTACCCTTTTGCTTGTCAGTGTCTGTTCTTCCTAAATAGCTTGATTATTGTATCATAAAGGTGATAAAGAGCCTGATGTTACCATTTTACTACAGTAAAGTTATCACTTAAACATGCGCCATGTATGAGGGAGTCAGGAATCAGAGCCGGGGCTTTGGCTTGCCGACTCCACAGCCTTGCTCGGCAGATAAAAACTCTCTCATCTCCTCAACAAAGCAAAATAAACAAAGCAAAATATTTGGAAGAAGTCTTCATTTACTGTTTCCTACATGTTGAAAGCTAAACCCCTGTGTTGATCTCTGGTCATCCCCGACTAAATTCTGGTGTTCAATGTGAAACCGAAATTCTGTAGCCTCTACTCTTATTACTCTGTGTTGTGTCTGTAGCTCTGTTATTCCTCCTAGAAATGTATTACTGAATCTGTCAGATGGGTATTAACAATCGAGGATGTGTCCCTGCACAGTCTAAGGGTATGTTCACACGATGTACTGCGGCGTGTGTCTCGGGAGTTTGCGCTAATCAGTTTGTACTCCCCCGGCGCGCCGGCCAGCCCCATACACATGCATTACTCGTGGCGCAGCTACATGTCCCTTACCCCCCCACGCGTACAATACAATCTTATTGTACAAGTGGGGGGGGGGGAAGAGGCGTAATCCATAGTTCTCTATGAACTATTGATTACCGTAATTGCGGCGCGCATCTCGCTCGTATTAGAGCGCAAATACGCGGTGAAATGCGTGCCGAAAATCCCCGTGTGAACATACCCCAACACTTCCCAATCAGTGCTGACAGTCTGCGCAGGGAAAACTAATTGTAACACCCAGCTGACAGATTCAGTAATACATTTCACAGAGGAACAACACTACACAGTTATAAGAGAAGGGGCTCCAGAATTGTTAACTTAAACATGCAACGAGAAAGGTTACAGGCCCTCTTAAAGGGGTTTTGCCACAATGTAAAATTTACGTGGGAAGTTTGTAAATTAAATAATAAATATTGTCACCATTCATTATTATTAAAAATTCTACACCGTTTTTGTTTTAGCTGCTCCTTTATTGATCCATTGTTTACAGCTCGTCTCCAGGGGATACGACCAGGGCTGAGAGCTCCTCTGTCCTGGTCGCACATGCTCAGACATCACTTCTCTCAGGCAGCTACTGAGTGTTCAACCCCAGGTGCTGTCACTCTACTCCCGTCCTCTGTCCTCTTTAGTAATTAGTCAAACAATGACAATAAATTAAAAAAAGAAACCTCAATCAGGTCTGTGCTTTGATAAAGAGAAATAAAATCCACAGGTTTGGTTCCTGCAGGGATTTGAACCGAGAACCCTTATTTCTGGAGGCAAAAGTTTTACTTCTGAGCTACATTGTAGCTACTTACAGTTCTATACATAAACAGACCTTTCTTTCACTACAGAGAGGAAAGGCCTGGTGTCATCCTGCTGGGTCACATGATATGCAATTCAAACAAATCACACACGCCCCCTTCTGAGCACACAGTGCTGGATGCAGGAGGTATGAAACGAGATCGTGGCAAAACCCCTTTAAGAATTTGGTTAGGGTGAGGTTCACTCGGAGCCTTTACAACTGATAATGGTGATTAAAGTGAATAAAAAATAATAAACCACGGAGCTGTGTGACTTTTAACCCCATCTGTAAAATATGTTATAGATCTGCCTTGAAATAATTGCACTGAAATATAAAGTCATTTGTCATGGATATGACGGACATAGATTTATTGTGGATTAGGTAAAACTGCGTAATCCCGGGCCCACCCCCCGTGGAATAGAATAATTGTAGGTTTTTATGTGTAGGTTCGGTTTCCTTAGTGATCATATAAAAGCAAACACCGGTTTCCCCTCAAGGCATAAAAATTCTATGAACTGACAATTAAACAACAGCGTAACGGCCAATTAAATCAAGTTTTATTTCAGTCATGCAGGTTAGTTCCAGCCGAAATGATTACGGTCTGTGGTTTCTTGGTATATACATATATACTGCTCATTTGTTGTCCTTGCCCAATGTGAGATCAAAGGCAATTATGCCCTTAAAGGGACCTTTACATAAACAAGACGCTGCAGTTCCATATATATTTGCTTTAAAGGGGTGTTTGCCTTTCAGACATTTATAGCCTCTCGATAGGATAGGCCATAAATGTCTGATAGGTGCAAGTCTCACTTCTGTGACCCACCATGCCGTTTTACTGAGTCACAAGCAGCTCTGCCTCTTCAGGTTGTGGGTGGTGCTATAGCAGTGATTCATATATTTGTATGTACAACGCTCGGTGAGCGCTGTACATACGACGTCACAGGGGGCGTGATGTGCCGCTTTACTCGCGCCCCCTGTGACGGTGGGTCTCCACGGTTGGCAGCCTCTGCCGCCGAGGAGATCTCTGGGAGCTGCGTGACGGCGTAAGCGGCGTGACGTCACGCCGCTTACACCGTACACAGCTCCTGGACCGGGCTGCACGGACAACCAGGAGATAAGTAGCTTTTTTTTTACATTTTATCATCATTAGGGGGCATCTACATGGCTACTGGGGGACTATGGGGCATCTGCCTGGCTACTGGAGGACGATATGGGGCATCTACATGGCTACTGGGGGACTATATAGGGCATCTACATGGCTACTGGGGGACTATGGGGCATCTGCTGGGCTACTGGGGGGGCTATGTGGGGCATCTACATGGCTAAAGGGGGGGGGCTATGTGGGGAATCTATCAGTCTACAGAGGACTATGTGGTGCATCTCCCTGGCTACAGGGGACTATATGGTGCATCTCCCTGGCTACAGAGGGCTATGTGGGGCATCTCCCTGGCTACAGGGGGGCATCTCCCTGGCTACAGGGGGGCTATGTGGAGCATCTCCCTGGCTACAGGGGGGCTATGTGGGGCATCTCCCTTTCTATATGGGGCATATTACCTGGCTGCAGAGGACATATTACCTGGCTGCACGAGGCATATTACTACCTGGCTACAGGGGGCAAAAATACCTATCTACCTACATGGGCAGATATAACTGTCATCTACAGGGGGCTTTATACCCACTTATCTACCTACAAGTAGTTCTAAAATTATGTTGGCCCTTTAAGATACGACGTGAGGCTGATGTGGCCCCCGGTGAAAATGAGTTTGACGCCCCTGAGTTACCAGTAGATCCTCTAAAGACTTGTAATTTGTAAGGTGCAGCCTACATGGATCAGACTCATTTCCAGCACAGGCCAAGTCACCATCTTCAGCTCCTTGTCAAGGACCTCAAAGGTGCACACGACTGATCTGTGTCCAAATCAACCGTGTGAACCTACCCAAACTATTCCAGAACAGTTCCTGAAGTGTGGCTGGGGCATTATCCTGCTAAGAGTGTCCACAGCTGTTAGGGAACATGGCTGCCATGAAGAGGACCCAAGATTTCGCAGCAGAACACTGACCCTCATGCCAGCTGGTTATCTTTCCGCAGTGCATCCTGGTGCCATCTTTGCCCAGCTGGGTGTCCACATGCCCTGTGTGTTCAGACACCTTCACAACAAACTTTTTCAGTACTATGTGTTCCTGTAGCTCTTCTGCAGTATCGCACAGGATGGGCTGGTCTTGGCTCACCATACGCAACTATTGCCAGTCCACCAGTTGTAGGTAGGTACTAGCCACTGTATCCTAGAAACAAGGCCTGCCACTATGGAGATGCCCTGACCTACTCATCTACCCATCACAATCTGCTCCACCTCAAAGTCCCTCAGATCCTTACATTTCCTCATGTTTTCCGCTCCCAAAACTTCAACTTTGAGAACCAACTACCGTGTTTCCCCGAAAATAAGACATCCCCCGAAAATAAGACCTAGTGCGATTTTTTTTGAAGCTTAGAAAATATAAGGCCTCCCCTGAAAACAAGACCCAGCGGCAGTCATTGCTATCACCTCCACACATACATAGTAGATGAAATTATAAGACTTCTCATATATATGCCATTAACAATCCAGGGGATTTAGCTCAGTATTACAAGTAGAAAGGTTTTTACTTTCACTTTTCAAGTTAGGAGATCCTACAAGAAGCTGTGGAACATACCAATTGTGCAGGGGGAACTGAGGGCATAACTGCTTGTACAGGGGGATCTGAGTCTCTCACTACATACACTGAAGGCACAGAGCACTGAGGAGATAGTGTGACAGAGGTTACCTGTGGCTTCAGAGCTTGGCTGGTTCTGCTGAGGTTTGTGATGACAGGACTACAGTCAGTATATTAATAAATTATGATTATTTTTTTTTTTTGTTCAACAATAAATGTGAATTCCTGTTCATGGAAAAATAAGACAACTCCTGAAAATAAGACCTTAGGAGCAAAAATTAATATAAGACAATGTCTTATTTTTGGGGAAACAGGGTAGTCACTTGCGGCCCCTTGACTGATACCATGTCAAGAAATCATCCATGTTATTCACGTCACCTGTCAACTGAACAAATACATCACATTTTTTTTTACCATATTCCCAGAAGAGGAGATGCCAAATTGCCAGTCAGGGGATTAGCCCTCAAGTGCACCTTCTGCCAAATCACTTTCATAGATTTGTCTAAAATCATTACGAGCTTATATCACACAGTAAACATTTTAAGAACCAGACGAGTACTTTTTATGTAAGGTGCCACATAACATTTACCCTCTGAGATGTGAAGTCTTTGGAATTTTCCGACCGTAGGTAAACACGAAGGCCAATTTAGTTGAAGGCAATCAAAGGTTTTTGACCTTCTGAAGGAAAATCACTCAAAAACGCAAGAAAATGCTGACGGAGTAGACACTTTAGAGCAGGGATTAGAGAGTTTTTCCAAGCAAAGTGTGTTATGGAAACTTAATAGATCACAAGACACCGATCTGTGGGCCTCAGGGACCCTCGCGATAAAAAAACAGGACATCATAACTTCCACTCAAAAGAGAGCGAGGACCAGGACTGGAGAGCCACATGCCAATTCCATATACAGCAACCATGCAGGGACAGCCCGCTTCCCACCATAGTCAAGGACTAAAACCAATGCATTCTTAGGCACAGTTCAGACGGCTTAAAGCCGACGTATTTGCAGGGATGGATTTCGCCCCGCAATTACACCGGCAGCAATGCAGCGGGGCGGGGCGGGAGCGGGGGGCCGGCAGCTCGCCGGCCCCATAGACATTCATTATTCACGGTGCGTACATGGCCTAAATAATGTGCATGTCACTTTCTCCCCCTGCGGCGGATTCGCCGACAACTGTGGATTACCGTAATGATTGGGACGGATTCCAGCCATACTGCAGCGCAAATACGGTGCGGAGTCCGGCTGGAATCAGTCACAGAATAAGCCGTGTAAACGGCCCCTTAGGCTATGTTCACCCGGCTTAATTGCGGGCACGTATTTTGCCCTGCAATTACGACGTGTGTACGGGGGCGGGAGCGGGTGGGCCAGCAGCCCACTGGCCCATAGACATTCATTACTAGCAGCGCGTATCCGCCGCTAGTAACTGACATGTCACTTCTCTCCCTGCTCACCGTATTGTGCGAGCGGGGAGAGGAGGCGTAATCCATAGTTCTCTATGAGAACTGTGGATTACCGTAATGACTGGGACATATCTTGCCCCGTATTTAGCGCAGTACGGAGCGAGTACGTCCCAAAATAAGCCATATGAACATAGCCTTAGGGTACCATAGGTATGGGCACTGTCAATCAGAGTTCGGTGACAAGGTCATTAACCTCTTAACTCCCAGGCCTGAAAAGTAGTTAATGACCAGAACATTTTTTTAGTTTTTGCCTCCTTGTGTTTCAACAGTTGTAACTTTTTTTTATTTTTTCAATGACGCAGTTGGATGAGGCCTCGTTTTATTCTAGACGAGTTGTACTTTATGGGGGAATAGTTTAAGTTCACTTATAGATAATTGCAGAATTTTTTACATTTTTTTTTTTACACCATTCACATTTCACACGTAAGAACCTGTGAACCTGTAATTCTACAGGTTATTACGGCAATGTGGATACCTAATATGTGTAGGTTTTTTTTGTGTGTGTGTAATATATGCACAATCATTTTTTATTAAATATTTATTTTTATTATTTATTTATTTTTTTTTTTTTACACTTTTTATGTTTTTTACTTTTTTTTTTTAATCCCCTTAAGGGAGAACCGTTTTACATTTTTTTTTTTTTACACTTAGTAACGTATTAGCATATTCATATGTGCTAATACATTATAATCTGTGTCAGTCTGACACAGGCAGTGATCAGGACAGCACATAGTCTGCCCTAGTCACTGGCTTCTTACACAGACAGCAACGTAAAGAGAAAAAAAAGAGTGTATAGCTCACCTACTGCCGACAAAGTACGTCCACGGGCTTCCCCTCTGTAGCGTTCCTTCTGTGTGACTGGGCTTTCCGCTGGCTGGGCGGCAACATACAACTAATGAATCCGGGGCGCCGAATGCAGCTACGGCAGAAGCTTGCAATGTCGGAAGCACTCCATACCAGTATAGATGAAGGTAAAACATCCGCTTTATTAAATCAATATAAAATCAGCATAACGACATGGAAAGGTTCACGCTGCAACGGCAGACGCGTTTCGGGCAGGAAATGCCCTTGTTCACTGGAGTGCTTCCGACATTGCGAGCTTCGGCCGTAGCTGCATTCGGCGCACCGGATTCATTAGTTCTTACAAAAGACAGCCTGGGGCCACTCTAGGTCCCCAGGGCTGACTGTGCAGCCGTTCCCCGGGCTCTGTCGGGTCACCCGGTGTTCCGATCACCCGACAGAGCAGGGAAACCCTTTGATTGTGCTGCGGTGACAATCCGCCGCAATCAAAGGGTTAAAGCACCTGGGAGCTGAGGTTTTCCCACTCCCAGGCGCTCGCAGGAGATGCTCTGGGATCAGGGCTGTGTAGTACAGTGTGTAATACAGCCCCGATCTCAGCACAGCTGCGGCGCCCGGAACGTCGCTGTAGACGAACGACCTGCACCAGCCGACTTCAAAAGACGATGGGCGGTCGTTAAGGAGTTAATATGGTAAGGGGCTGTCTAACTGAAAATTAAAAAAAAATAAAAATAAATGCATCAGATCAAATAGCTCTATCCACCTCTCTGATGTTTTCTGTGCTTATCCATGCTTTCCCTGTGATGTATGGAGCCTCCTTTTTCAGGAGCTGAGCAGCAGCTTTTCCTGCTTGAAATCTGTGTCTCATTACTCAAGTAAACCGCAAATTCCAGGATCCTTTGCTGTGCATTATATATCTTCCTCCCTCCCAGTCCATACTCAACATTTCCTACCTCATGCTGAAAGACCAAAGGGGTGTAGCTTTATACACGGTCAACCCCTTTGGTCACCTGATCTTCTGGGCCTGATGCACAGGCGTTTCCCCCTGTGTAGAGACAAAGAACTACGGAGCTTCCCATCAAACATCTGATGAAGAGCTGCAGTAAGCCCATAAAAAGTGTAATAAAAGTTTATCACAAAAGTGCAGAAGTATGGGAGAGTCATCACTTAGTTATTTTTTTTAGCCACTTGACAACCCCTTTAACCTCTTAACGACAGCCCACCATCCTTTTTCGGTGTGTGGTGCATGTTCTCTGTCTGCAGCAATGCCAAAAGACTTTGCTGCAGACAGTGGGGGTTTGCAGGTCCCAGCGCTGCAACTGTGCTAGGAACAGAGCTGTAGTGAACAGCTCCGATCCTAGAGGAGTGTCTGAACCGCAAAGCCTCCAATCCCCGCCATTTAACCCTTTGATAACATTGTACTATATATTTTTATGGGACAACACTGAAAATAGGAGACTGGGATACAATGCACAGTAGTCAGTACAGCTTGTATAAGGGCATGTTCAAATGGCGTTCCTCAATCCGAAAAACGCTGCGTCAAACGCATCTGAAAATGCACCCAAGGCGTGGTATATGTTTGGATGCGTTTTCTGCGCAGCGGACACGGACCCTATAGTTTTAAATAGGGCATCTGCTGCGTACAACGGATCAAGAATTGAATGTCAATTCTTTGAACGGGTTTGAAAGACGCAAGTAAAACATCACTTTTCCACGGTTTTGGGGAACGGTTAAGTCCGCAGTTTGCGGATTCGCAAGTCCCTCTTATCACTGAATAGCACACTTTCCGCCTGACAACCAGGGGGGAAGAATGTGCATTTTCTGAGATTTTCAGAACACCGACAGTGTGAAAATCCATCCAATAGAAAAACCTTGCAGTGTAGACTACTGGCCGGATTTTCTATTAAAGTCTATGGAGATGGCCGACATTCGGTTTTCAGATCCGAAAACCATCTGAAATACCGAATGAAAACCCTCACCGTGTGGACGTATCCTAAGGCTATGTTCACACAGCTTAAAATGGGCCGTATTTCAGTCCATAATTACGCGCCGTAGTGCGCGAATTACGGCTGGAATATGTCCCAGTCATTACGGTAATCCACAGTTCTCATAGAGAACTATGGATTACGTCTCCTCTCCCTGTTCGCGAATCTGCCGCGGGGGTAGATAAGTCACATGTCATTTTCTAGCGGCGTATACGCGCCGTTAGCAATGACAGTCTATGGGCCGGCGAGGTGCCGGCCCCCCGCTCCCGCCCCCGTCCACATTGCGTAATTGCGGGGCGTAATTACGCCCCACAAATAAGCCATGTGCACCCAGCCTAACAGTGTGAATTTGGTGTGTCCTCAAAAGAAAAATAAAAATTATACAGCCATCAATGTCTAGACCGCTGGCAACAAAAGTGAGTAAATAAAAATGGACAAATTGTGCCCAATTTGCCAGTTTGCTGAACACAAGCAGACTAAGGACATGGATTACTGGAACCACGTCCTGTGCTCTGATGAGACCAAGATGAACCGATTTGGTTTAGATGGCGTCAAATGTGTGTGGCAGGAACCAGGTGAGGAGTACAAAGACAAGTGTGTCTTTGCTGGTGGGTGTGTTATGGTTTGGGGTTGCACGAGTTCTGCCGATTGTGGGGAGCTACAGTTCATTGAGGGAACCAAGAATGTCAACATGTACTGTGACATACTGAAGCAGAGCATGATCCCCTCCCTTCTGGGCCGCAGGGCAGTATTCCAACATGATAACGACCCCAAACACACCTCCAAGATGACCACTGCCTTGCCAAAGAAAATGAGGGTAAGGATGCTAAACTGGCCAAGAAGGTCTCCAGACCTAAACCCTTTTGAGCCTCTGTGTGGCATCCTCAAAAACGGAAGGTGGAGGAGTGCAAGGTCTCTAACATCCACTAGGTCCATGATGTCATGGAGAAGTGGAAAAGGATCCCAGTGGCTGCAACCTGTGACGCTCTAGTGAACTCCATGCCCAAGAGAGTTAAGGCAGTGCTGGAAAATAATGTTGGACACACAAAAAAATTGACACCGAGTACAATTTGTCCATTTTCACTTAGGCGTGTACTCACTTTTGTTGTCAGCAGTTTCCACATTGATGGCTCTGTGCTGAGTTATTTTGTGGGCACACCAGAAACTTACAGTGTTATATAAGTAATACACAGTATAGTCCCATGACAAGATAGAATACAATATTTACAAAAACATGAGGGGTGTACTCACTTTTGTGAGATACTCCCTTGGTGAAAAATAATTTTTCTATTGAGGACTACATAGCGCTGGGTTCAGCCGGATTTTTTGTGAATTCAAAATACTGATCTTGCTGAAAATCTGACGAGAATCCAGTGTAGACATGGATTATAGCCGATACGGTAACAATAAACCCTGCTGTTCCAAAAGCCATTAATGCAGAGTAACTGCGACAAAAATTACTAAAACTCAAAACAGAACTTTCTAAGAATAATGCCAGCAAGAGTCAGAAAAACCCCAAGAGATGGCAGAAGGTTCATGTAGGACAGTTCCGGTAATAATCAGTCTTCCCAGGAGACCTGAAGGTCTCAAAATGGTTTATTATGGTTCTAGCATTGGACTGAAGTAAAAAAATACCTTAGTGTAGCCCCAGCCTTACGCTCAACATTCCTCTGAACAGGTCTATGAAAGAAGCACAGATTTTAGCCTAAGCCTACTGACAATGGATGCATGGGTGCATCCTATTAAAGGTAAGGTACTGTATGTGGTGGGCTCAGACAATGAGTCCGCTACACGAGTGGCTCAGATCCCTGCTGTTTCACCATTTAGATGCCGAAGGGTGGCAATTGGTTACCATGGCAGCTGGAAACTAAAGGCGGCTTCCACAGCCACCATTTTAATGTTTCTATTAAGGAAGTAATACAACCGGCATCTCGGGACATCCTTCTGCGTTATTTATAAGGCCGGGTATAAAAGCGATCGAGCCCCCTAGTGGTGGAGTATCCCAGGGGGACTAAACGTACAAAAAAACTATTATATATATATATATATATATATATATATATATATATATTAATAGATATATATAATATATAAATATAAAATATTATTATAGCAGGTAAAAAGAAAATGGGACTGCGGCGCTCGTATAAAAAATGGGGTGCCAAGGAGTAGATAATACTACATACTAATGATTTATTAAAAAGAGACATAAAATCACATATTATAAAAGGACATATAAAATACAAGCCCGACGCGTTTCGCGTGGAAACCCACGCTTCCTGAGATCTTAGTTTTTTGTACGTTGAGTCCCCCTACCTACATATATGTGTGTGTGTGTATGTATATATATATATATATATAATATATATATATATATATAAAATATATATATATATATATATACACAACACACATACACTCACCGGCCACTTTATAGGTACACCTGTCCAACTGCTCGTTAACACTTAATTTCTAATCAGCCAATCACATGGCGGCAACTCATGCATTTAGGCATGTAGACATGGTCAAGACAATCTCCTGCAGTTCAAACCAAGCATCAAAATGGGTAAGAAAGGTGATTTGAGTGCCTTTGAATGTGGCATGGTTGTTGGTGCCAGAAGGCTGGTCTGAGTATTTCAGAAACTGCTGATCTCCTGGGATTTTCACGCACAACCATCATCTAGGGTTTACAG
Source organism: Phyllomedusa bahiana (assembly GCA_025379985.1). Lineage (NCBI taxonomy): Eukaryota > Metazoa > Chordata > Amphibia > Anura > Hylidae > Phyllomedusa > Phyllomedusa bahiana. The sequence continues at coordinate 187,292 of JAODAL010000833.1, read as the reverse complement.
AGAATGGTCCGAAAAAGAAAAAACATCCATGAGCGGCAGTCCTGTGGCGAAATGCTTGTTGATGCCAAAAGGTCAATGGAGAATGGGCAGACTGGTTTCGAGCTGATAGAAAGGCAACAGTGACTCAAATAGCCACCGTTACAACCAAGGTAAGCAGAAGAGCATCTCTGAACGCACAGTACGGCGAACTTTGAGCAGATGGGCTACAGCAGCAGAAGACCACACCGGGTGCCACTCCTTTCAGCTAAGAACAGGAAACAGGCTCCAAATTGCCCAAGCTCATCGAAGTTGGACAGTAGAAGATTGGGAAAACGTTGCCTGGTCTGATGAGTCTCGATTTCTGCTGCGACATTCGGATGGTAGGGTCAGAATTTGGCGTCAACAACATGAAAGCATGGATCCATCCTGCCTTGTAAACAACGGTTCAGGCTTTGGGGGTGTCATGGTGTGGGGAAATATTTTCTTGGCACTCTTTGGGCCCCTCGGTACCAATTGAGCATCGTTGCAACACCTTGTTGAGTCTATGCCACGAAGAATTGAGGCAGTTCTGAAGGCAAAAGGGGGTCCAACCCGTTACTAGCATGGTGTACCTAATAAAGTGGCCGGTGAGTATATATATATATACACACACACATATACATACATACAAAAAACACACACACACACACACGTGTATATATACATACACACATATACACACACACATTTTTTTTAAGTATGGAAATATTAGAAAATATTACAAAGTTAAAATCACCACCCTTTTGCCATTTTACAAATACTAAATAAAAATTGCACTTAATTGTTATCATTGCATCCAATCTGTTAAAATAGATCATCATTTATCCCATACAATGAACAGTATAGAAAAAGAGAAAAATGATCAAAAAATACAAAATGTGTTTTTCAGACATTTCACATCCCAAAATATTGGAATAAAAAGTGATCAATAGTCGCATGTACCCCAAATTGGTAACAAAAACTACACAAAAAAGCACCCTCACTCAGGTCCATAAGCCAAAAACCCAAAAAGTTATTGGTCACAGAAAATGGCGCTGCAGCACAAACTAAAGAAATGGAGAATGGTTTAAAAAAAAAAAAAAAAAAGTACTAAAACCCTACATGTTTGGTATCACCATAATCCTACCAACCTACAGAACACAGATAACACATCATTTACACTGAAAAGTGAATGACAACCACCCCCCCTTCTTTGCAAACATGGGTAATTTATTCAATTTTTAACATTTTTTTTACACAATTCTTTTTGCTTCAGTCAATGGCACCATTAAAAAGTACATCTCGTCCCACAAAAAACAAGCCATCATTTGTCTCTGTAGATGGAAAAATAAAGATATGGCTCTACAAATATGGGAAGAAAATAAAAACAAACAGTGGGCCAAAAAATTGTGACCAGCTGTCAGGAAGGGGTTAACATGGACTGTCTTCTGTTCTACAGTCACAAGAAAAAGTTGGTGAACCCTTTGGCATTACCTGGATTTCTCCACCGATGGTTAGTAAAATATGGTCCGATTTATATAGAAGTAAACATCCACAGTGAAAGGAGGAAAAAGTGAGAGAGACATTGACTTCAATAACCTGTAAGCCTCACTTTAGCTGCAATCACCTCTACCAAATGGTTCCCGGAGCTAGAAGTAAGATTTGGATAAAGTTGAGGAGATAGATCGAAACACATTGGCAGAGAGAAATTGTCCAAATCATCAATATTTCTGGGATGCCTTGAGTGCCGCGCCCTCTTAAGGTCAGGCCACAGCATCTCAATAGGATAAAAGGTTTTCTCACCATATAATTAGCTATAGGCAAAGGTAGATAAAGACCATTACCAAATACTTTGCGGTTTTGATTTTGCTTACCTTCAGAGCTAGAGCAGTTTTTATCTTCTGCTCGTGCACACAAGCTTCCCTAGGTTACTGACCACTTTTATCTGCTCAAACAGGCTTAAAAGGGTTGTCTCACTACAAGGATCGCTTTTTATGTTAAAGATCTTGCAAAAACAAGTCACTTTGCAATATGTGTCCATTAACAGTGTCCTACCTATTCCTAGATATTCCCTCTTGTATGGGCTGCATCAGCTCCTTAGGTCTCTATAGCTACAGACCTGTTTGATCTCTCCTGATAGGCTGTTAACACTGGTTGCTATAGCTACAGACCTGTTCAATTTCTCATGATAGGCTGCCAGTGCTGGTTGCTATAGCTAGAGACCTGGCGTCTACTGCAGCCTAGTAGAAGCCAGTAAACATGCCTCTGAATTCAAAATGAAACCAAGAAAATTGGACTAAGTAAGATGAATCAATGTAGTGAGACAACCCCTTTAAGGGTTCTGGTTGGGATGGTGACCTCACTCCTTGCCGGGTCTTATCAGCAGCACACCAGCTTTTGTATCTTTCTACTGACAAACTTTAACCCTTTAGAGCTCCTTGTGCCCAGCTGTTTAGACACCTATGTCACCAATGACCGTCTAAAAAGGCTCAGCTAGGAATAGCAGAGCTGAAGTGTCAGTCACTGATGAAGAACTGCCCACAACCTGAACAGGACCTGGTAGCCTGCAGCTGACTGAGGAGTAGGCTCTGTGAAACAGCATGGTGAGAACACCTCTTTACCAGGATGACTACTTCTACAGCTAGTAGCCACAGTCCCAAATTTTCTGCATTTGTAGACAACAAGCCTCATGTCTCCCGTCTACTCTAGATACCTAAGGGGACATCAGGAACGGGAGCCCTTACTCCCTTAGATGCTGCTGTTGCTTTAATGCAGCATCTAAAGAATTAAAATTCCGGGATCAGAGCCCTCTGCGATTCCAGTTCCTACTGTAACTAACAGCTATTACCTGCCACATATGGAACAGGGTCAGAAAGTGAGCTCATTCCATACCCCCTTATCAACGCCATGCCATAAATATGCAGCAAATGTTGGTAAGGGGTTAGTTGAAATATATTTTACCAGTTAGCTCTTGGAAAAATCATTAACCGAGATCCACTCACTTTTTCTTCCTGTACTGTGGATGTTTACTCACTGTGCTCCATAAAAGATATGAACTGTGCAAATGTTTGTGTAATAAGTTTAGTTAGATTGCCTATAATTGAGTGATCAATAAGAAATCAATGTAAAAGGGTTCACTTACATTTACTTCCAATTGTAATTTGTTCCCCTGCTGAATAACATACTTAAAGGGGTTGTCTCGCTACAAAGAATAGCTTTAAAATTGGGGGAACACAAAAAAAACTTTTCCAAATATTTGCTTTGTTCCCTTTTTCCCCCAAAGGGAATACAAGTGAATTTAGACCTCCCGGGCTTTTTCATTTCCCTCAGTAACAGACCTGTAAAAAATTCTCCCCCGCTGTTTGTTCTATGAGATACAGTGAGTGATGTCATCACAAAGTCGGGGCGTGCCCTGCTCTGGACAGAAAAAAAAGCTTTTTTAAGAAAATAAACAGAACGGAAATTGGGGCTTTTTTGGGGGATCAAAAGAAGTCCTTTAGAGTTGAGAAGCAAAAACTGATCTAATTAGCAACTGAAAGCACACACACATGGAGCTGTACAAGCACAAGCTGTATGCAAATTAGTCATCTGAAACCCGGAAGTGGCAGAGTATTTCATTCATGCATTCCCTTTGAAACTCGAGGGAGAAACCCCTTTAATAGAATTTGTCAAGGTGAGTGGGGCAAGGCATCTAACCCTGTACATGCCCACGTTTGGCCTTAATCCTTTTTATGCATTTAAAAAATTTGCAGAATAGATGGGCCCCCAAAAATTTTAACAAAATTAATTAAAGGGGTTCCCAGGGTAAGAAAGCCGCGCTCCAACGGGGCCCAAACAAAATAGAATTTAAAACCATACTTATGTCAAGTTCATGGGGGTGGTATCCGTTGTGGACCGCGGACATGGCCGTGTCCCTGCTTCTGTCCTGTCTCTATTCCACCACGGCTGTGGACCACGAACATGTCTGTGTTGCCAGTTTTCGTCCCTGGCTCCGACCTGTGCGGTCCCTTTGTAGGTACTCACCTGTCCCTTCCGTTCCGTCTGCCTGCACATGCCCTATGGCGCTGCGGGTTTTCTAATTTAAAGGAACATTCTAAAATTTCCCCCGGGCATAAAAAAACCTCCGCCTTTTCCGTCAGTTCTTTAATTTCCCCACTGAGCTCCTGACCCCGTCCGGCTTCCTGATTTTCCCTTCTTGGGTTTGCTTTCCGTGAACTTTTAAAACCCTGCTGTTCTGCTTTCGTTACCTAGGCTCCTGCTCTGTTTATCCTGCCCGATACCCTTTTAGCTTGTTCCTTTGTTCCCTTTTCGCCGAAATTCTGCCGTGGTACCTATTGAACCTGCCTCGACTCCCCACCTCACTTGGGGCGCCCCGAAGTAGCCACTGGGGGCACGACCTGGGTACCCACACCGAATCCATTCTGCCTTGCAGGGGGTCCGGTGAATACGGGGGCCCCTTTAACTCCATTCCCTTTGGGGGGGCCGCTATACCACCACACCTTGGGGTGCCTAGAGGATCCACATTACCCAGCAAACCCAAAGTCCCCACGGCCCCTTCAAACCGGACACTTACCTCCCGGACGTGCTCATTTAGCCCGGCGCCGGCCCTTCTCCCCGCACAGCTAAAAAATGACATTGTGACACTGTGGCCTGTGATTGGCTCGACCTGTCACAATTCACTGCTACTTCCGCGACGTACGGACCGGGATGTAATGAGAGCGTCCGGGAGGTAAGCAGAATTTTTATCTTCTATTTTTTATCATGCCCCGACGGAGCAATGAGCTTTCATTAAAGGGGTTAACTCGCCACATTGATGCATCTCACCTCACCCCCTTTTTTGGTTTTACTTTGAATTGAGGGAGTGTTTACTGCTTTCACAAGGGTGCATAGAAGCCAGGTCTGTGCTATAGCAACCCAAGCGGGCCGCCATCAGGAAAAAGGGAAAAGGTCGTAGCTATGCCTAATCTAATGCTGGCCCCGCCCATCAGGGAAAATTAAAAAGGGCGACTGAAAAAACCATGCGGGAGCCTATCTGAAATTGAACAGGTCTGTAGCTAACGCCTGGGGACTGATACAGCCCTACAAAGGGGGTAGCTAGGGAAAAGGTAGGACACTGTTTTAATAACACAATTTAAAGGACTTGTTTTTTTCAAAATCTTTAACATAAAAGCAGCAATCCTTGTAGCGAGACAACCCCTTTAACTCCTGGAACACCCCTTTAAAGGGAACATGTCACATAGGTTATGCCCCCCTTGCAGAGGGCAGCACAAGCCAGTGTCAGACCTGCTGTTTCCAGCGCTGTGCCCCTTATTCTGTAAGATGCTGGAGTTTTAGAGCATTTACCCTCAAATCTTATTCTTGAGCACATTTTAGCCACACCAACTAAAGGCTAGCCACGCCCACCTGACAGCTATTCTCATGTTTCTACCTATTCAAAGTAATAGGTTTATCAGTTGAGGTGGGCGGGGCTAGCCTAAGGTAGGCGGGGTTTGAAAAAAACCTGTCATTTTGAAAGACTTTTTTTGGGCTGAAAACTGCAGATTTGAGCCCTAAATACTCAAACTGCAGCCTAAGGGATAAGGAACACAGTGCTGGAAACAGCAGGTCTGACACTAGCTTGTGCTGCCCTCAGCAGGGGGGGCATAACCTATGTCACAGGTTCTCTTTAAGGATATTAACACAAAAGTAACAGACATGTATGATGCAAACACGTGGGAACCACTATATACATTGATTATGTGATGGAACTTTCTTGGATAATCTAGTTAATGACATAGTAAATTGCAGCCTATTGTTTTATGGAGCAGACGGATTAGTGAATCACGCGGGAGTAAACACATCTCCGTCTAATCTCTATAAACAGGCAGAACCGGTTCCAGCTTTCTTTTCTTTTTTTATGTTTCCATAAGTTAACAATACTTTTTATCCGCTGTGAAAGGTCAGCAGCGAGCAACCTGCCATGTGACTGATCTAGATATAAAAGAGCTATGGAAACAATAGCATATAGGCCAGAGTGTATGGTGCAACGATGGGTTTGTGTGCACATGGCTGAGTTCCAGGCCAGGTCATGCAGAAGAGCGTTGAATATGCGCTATCCCGGCTGCAGAATAATAAAATAAATTAAAAAGTAAACCCATATTAAGGGCTCGTCTCCTGCTTGCTGATGGTTTCCAGCTAGGTAAAAAAAGAGGCTGGACTGCAAATTCATGATAAATTCAGGATTCATGAAATGGCGCTACCGACTATGCTAGGAGTCTACAACAAGCATAAAGTCGCTCATGATTTGCGATGAAATAGCAGCATTAAAGGGGTTTTGCCACGAAGTAAAATTTACGTGGGAAGCTTGCAAATGAAATGACAAACATTTTCACCATTCATTATTATTAACAATTCTGCACCGTTTTTATTTTAGCTGCTCCGTTAGTGATCCATTGTTTACAGCTCATCTCCAGGGGATACGACCAGGCCTGAGAGCTCCTCAGTCCTGGCCGCACGTGCTCAAACATCACCTCTCCTCTCAGGCAGCTACTGAGTGTTCAAACCCCAGGTGCTGGCATTCTGCTCCTGTCCTCTGTTCTCCTTAGTAATTAGTCAAACAATGCACATAAATAAAAAAGAAACCTCAATGAGAAATGTGCATTGATAAAGAGAAAAATATGCAGGGATTTGAACCTTGTGCTGTAAAGCAAAAAAATTACCTCTCAGCTACTCACAATGCTTTACATAAACAGACCTTTGACTACAGAGAGGAAAGGCATGGTTATGTCATCCTGCTGGGTCACATGATATGCAATTCAACCAATTCACACACGCCCCCTTCTGAGCACACAGAGCTGAAGAGCTGGATGCAGGAGGTATGAAATGAGATCGTGGCAAAACCCCTTTAAGCTAAGTTGCATATGGCAGAATTATTAAGAATTAGGACAGGCATTCTCAAACTGCGCCCCCCCCCCCCCCCCAGCTTTTGGGAAACTACAACTCCCATCATGCATTTATATAATCTATAACAGTGGGAATGATGGGAGTTGTAGTTTCTCAATAACTTTAGGGCCGCAGCTTGAGGATGCCTGAATTAGGGCGAGCTCACACGATGTCTAGCAGGGTATACGGTGCGTGTCGCTATATGCTGGGTGCTTTAGTACTCGCTGGCCAGCGCTCTGTGCCGGCCCCCATTCACTTTAGTATTCTCTGGCGCGCAGTTCACATCAGGGAACACACGGGGTTATCATAGTACTCAATGAGTGCAATGATTTTACCGCGATTGCAGGCCGAACTGCAATTACACCATATGAACATACCCCTACTGGTTAATTTATCCAGGTAAAATCCAGTTTATTACAGTAAAGGTAATGAGAATTTGCTAATTTTCTTTCCAAGTCAGTATCCGTATCTATTTGCGGGAATTATTATTTGTGTGGATTTAGGTTTATTCACTTTTGGTCACTTACTATTAATTTTGGTTTATTTTATTGTAATATGTGGGTATTTGTATTAGGTTTGTCTCCGTTAGTGAGAAGGGATATTTTAGGGTCCTCTTAGTCTAGGTTCCTGTCAGGGTCGCCCTTCGTGGGGCGGTCATATCGAATCTGATTGATAGGTAGTTAGTTTCTGTTTAGGGAATTGATAGGATCATTGTTGAGGTTTTTTTTATTGGATATTATTAAAAGTTATAATTTTTAGGTCATAGTATTTTGTCTAAGGTCTATACCCCTTTTGTGGTTTTCTATATCTGGCAATATGAAAGTCCTCTCATGATGAATTAAAAGACTTGTGTTGTATCACAGAAAGCTTAAAGGGGTTTTGCCACGAAGTGAGTTCCTTACCTCCTTATCAGCTCAGGGGAGAACATAAACAAATCATGCTGAGTCATGAACGCTGCACGGGTGAGGAATCAGGGAGCGTCTCAAAAGTTTACTCAAATAATAACATTACAACAGTGGATTCTCTATACAGCAGACAGACTCATACACTGCACTTTCTCCACAGTCGCTTGCCAGCTTCTTCATGTTCCATGTCATCAAATAAGAAGTGCAAACACACCAGCGCCGCCAGATCAGCTCCCTGTTAGCTCCTGGTCGTGTCTAATGTAACTAAGGGCATGTAAAGAAAGCTGTAACTCTCATAGGCTTCACTTTTTGTAATCACATATATTTAGAAAAGTTATTAAATACCCATTTTGGAGGATCCCACGTCAACATTACGTTGTGGCAAAACCCCTTTAAAGGTGTTGTCTCACTACATTGATTCATCTCACCTCAGTCCTGTTTTCTTGGTTTCACTTTGAATTCAGGGGTGTATTACTGGCTTACACTAGGCTGCAATAGAAGCCAGGTCAGTAGCTATAGCAACCAGTGCTGGCAGCCTATCATGAAAGATTGGACAAGTCTGTAGCAATAGCAACCTGAGGAACTGATGCAGCCCATACAAGAGGGGATATCTCAGAATAGGTAGGACACTGTTAATGGACACATATTGCAAAGTGACTTGTTTTTGCAAGATCATTAACATAAAAAGCAATCCTTGTGGTGAGACAACCCCTTTAAATGGGTTCAATGCTTAGGACAATCCCTAATTGCTAGAAGGATTTCTTGACATTAAGATCAAAAAGTGATTCATCCAGGACTCCAGCAATCAACTGTAAAGCAATGTTCACACGGCTTATTCAAGCCGTAATTGCGGGATGGATTTCGCCCGCAGTTACGGCTTGAATAAGGGGCGGGGGAGCTGCTCGCCGGCCCCATAGACAATGCATTATCCACGGCGCATGCGCGCTGTAAATAGTGTGCATGTCGCTTTCTCCCCCCGCGGCGGATTTGCCGAGCGGGGAGGAGCGACAGAATCCACAGTTCTCTATGAGAGCAGTGGATTACCGTAATGAAAGGGACGGATTGGAGCCGTACTGCAGCGCAAATACAGCGCGCAGTACGGCTCCAATCCGTGCCCAAATAAGCCGTGTGAACAAGGCCTAAAATGTGGGGAAACCTGGTATTTCTCTGCAGCGCCACCAGAGAAATGAAGCATTACACAGTGGCCATTCATAGCAATTGGTTTTCTGTGTATTACAGGACAAAACAGGTCCTCCACAGTGAGAGATGCTCTCTGTACCCGCTCTGACAAAGATAAGGATCCTGAATATAGGAGCCCACCCTTTCTATTAATGCCAGGTGAAACTAGAAATTCTAGAAGTCAATTAATGATCTCGTTAGATCTGGAATTGGAAGCGGAGATGAATATATGTGAACTCATTTCTATGTTTTGAGGACAGTGACTGAGCATGTGTGTCCACCAGCATTTAGCTTATAAGGTGGACGTGCACATTATTATACACAGTGAACACCAGGTGGCGCCATATAATGTAAGTAAATATCATAACTTCTCAAAAGAAGGTTTTCAACAACGTATGGATAAAACAAGTTATTATTTTTCTATGATCTAAGCAACGAATATGATCTTTAATGGTGGTCCACACTTTTAATTAAGTAATTAGGACAATTAAACCATCTTGATGAAGTCAAGCAGGGACACAAAATTGTACGTTGTAATTTTGCCACGCTTGATCTCTGAGAAGACTATTTATGACCCAAAGTTCTTCAGCAAACGCTATAATTAAGTAATAATAACCACATTGTTCCTTTTTGTATGATCTTATTTGAAGGATGTGGCAAATAAACAGATAGACTATTGTTTCCCACTTGCTCTGCGACTTGGGATCTGAAGAGTGGGTAGGACGCCAGGCTAGACATTCACTAGTATGACGAAAACAGAACGTCATGAAAAGGTCTGCCCCAATCTGGTTCTAAGCTAGAGTTAGTGTTATTTTATTTTAAAGTGGTTTTATCACAAGATAAAATCCCCTGCATTAGTCGCTAGTAGCCGGCTGTGGGCCAACTGTGCATGAGAATGGTGGCACTTGCGGCCGTCCTCTTCTATGAGAGCTTCCAAGTAAAGTCGAGCACACAAACTCGGCTATATTCGGAATGGAGAGGACGGCCGCAAGCGCCACCATTCTCATGCACAGTTGGCTCGCTGCTGGCTGTAGGTGACCAGTGCTGGGGATTTTATCTCATGGTAAAACCCTTGTACAACTTTTCAATTTCATCAATATAGCAAATTCCATCTGGAGGACCCTTTCACAACTTGGGGACCCACTAAAACCCCAGCTAAAACCCCTATGGTCAGTGGTCATCCAACCCAAAAACACATTAATTACACAAACTGAAGAACAAATACAACCCTAAAACTTTATATCACACACATATATAATGTCCATGACGAAAAAAGTGACACATACAATGTGGGGAAAATAGGTATTTGATACACTGGCGATTTTGCAAGTTTTCCCACCTACAAAGAATGGGGTGGTCTAATTTTTATCGTAGGTGCACTTCAACTGTGAGAGACAGAATCCAACACAAATCCAGAAAAATCACATTGAATGATTTTTAAATAATCAATTTGCATTTTATTGCATGAAATAAGTATTTGATACAATAGAAAAAAACAGAACTTAATATTTGTTCCTACTCCATGCTTCACGGTTGGGACGAGGTGCTTGGGGTTGCACTCATCTTTTTCCCCCATGCCTCCTCTGGATCATCCAGATGGTCACTGGCGAACGTCAAACGGACCTGGACATGTGCTGGTGTGACCTTATGTGCTCTGCAGGATTTAATCCATGATGGAGTAGTGTGTTACTAATGGTAATCTTTGAGATTGTGGCCCCAGTTCCATTGAGGTCATTGACCAGGTCCTCCTGTGTAGTTCTGGGCCGATTCCTGACCTTTCTCAGAATCATCCTTTGCCCACAAGGCGAGATCTTGCATGGAGCCCCAGACTGTGGAAGATTGACAGTCATTTTGTGTTTCTTCCATCTTCTGATAATTACGCCGGCAGTTGTTACCTTCTCACCAACCTGCTTGCCTATTGTCCTGTAGCCCATCCCAGCCTTGTGCTTGTCTACATTTTTGTCCCTGGTGTCCTTAGACAGATTTTTGGTTTTGGCCATGGTGGAGAGGTTGGAGTGTGACAGGTGTGTTTTATACAGGTAAAAGAGCTCAAACTGGTGCAATTAATACAGGTAATGAGTGCAGAGTAGGAGGGCTTCGGGCTTCTTAAAGAAAACCGAACAGGCCCGTGAGAGGCAAAATTCTTGCGGGTTGGTAGGTGGTCAAATACTTATATTTCATGCAATAAAATGCAAATTAATTATTTAAAAAACAGAGGCTTCTCTCTGTGTATAATATATATATATATATAAATATATATTACTATATATATATATATATATATATATATATTTATAATATTTATTTAATACAACACAAACCACACACACACACACAGAATCAAGGGCAATAAAAATAGGTAGAATAACCCTGTGCAAGGACGTATTATAGCGTTCTCTGATGTACTAAAGATAAAGAAAATGTGCCTGGTCAGGAAAGGGGTAAATGACCATTTGAAAGCAAGCTGCTTGACCAGTGAAGTCAGGCAGTGACATGTGACGTTACTGTCCGGGTGGTGGGTAAGGACGGCACGGTACTGGAATAGAGGTTAGGGAAGAAGCAAGTGGGCACTACTATGGTAACCAAAACATGAGGTGGACAGGCCCTTTAAAACACAGACAATTTCAGCCAGTAGTATTAAAACTGTAGTTGTTTTTTTGGGTTTCTTTTTACGGTTTGCAATCCCAACACCCCTTTAGAAAAAAAAAAATTTTCCCCGAAGTATTTGATACCATTGCTCTTTGATGTTTTTTTTTTTTTTTTTTTTTTTGGGGGGGGGGGGGGGGGGGGGGGGAGGATTTTTTTTGGGGAAAACAAAGGGGTGTACGGGCAAGTCCTATAGATTTCTTCAGGCGTTGTAATTTTAAATTCCAGTGTTGGAACTACAGTGTTTGCGGCCCCCCCCAAAGGGGGTTTGGTTTCCCTGGCGGCCCCCCGGGGGGAAACGGATTCTCGGCGGCCCCCCAAAGGGGGGCGGTTTCTCGGGGGGCCCCCAGGGGGGGGGATTCCCGGGCCCCCCCAAACCGGGGAGCGGTTTCTCGGGGGCCCCCCAAATTTGGGGGGAAATTCTCGGGGGCCCCCACCAATGGCGGGGATTTCTCGGGGGGCCCACCAATCCCGTGGTTTCCCTCGGGGGCCCCACCAATGGAGTGGATTCTCGGCGGCCCACCAATGGCGTGGATTCTCGGCGGCCCACCAATGGAGTGGATTCTTGGGACTCCCAATACAGTACTTTTCTTTGGATTCTTGAAACTCTCCCTCTCTTTCTCTCCTTTTTACCTGAAAAGTACCCCAAAGGCCCGGGTCTTTTCCTGAAGGGCCCATCATACCTGGCATTTCCCTTCTCCCTTGTGGGCCAGTCTGAGCCTGGTTGGGTTTATAGAGCTTCAGTTAAGGAAATATTTTTCACTAACCACCAATCCTATTTTTAATTTCCCCCCCATCATTTTCTTTCCTTTGGAAAAATTTAGTCCTGAAGACAGGAAATTTTTCAGTTTTCAAACAAAATTGCAAAGTTTTTCGGGTCAGTTTTTTTTTTTCCCACCCAGGAACAGCACCACCCCCTGCCCCACGGGGGCCACATCCGGGGGGTTACTGCAGTTTCTAACGAACAGCTGAGTGAAAAGACCGGGAAAGGGTTTATGGCGGAGTGGGCCCCCTCCCGGGTGAGGTCTTCGAATAAATTTCTGATCAGCCAACTTTTATTTTAATTTAGTAGATTATGCCTGTTTATCCATTACCACCATCTGACCTCATACTATGTATCACAGATCACTGCTTTCCTCTTGTCACTTGCCAAGGTCTCATCCAACAACTTAATAACGTGTATAAAAAGCAATTTCTCTAATTTGAACCAATCTATGTTCTTGTGCACCAGCCAAAAATCAGTGATCCCTTCCATCACTTCTTTATGGAAAACATATTGCATATGTCATGAGATGCATATCCACAGAGCTGTCAATTGTTTGGAATGCATGCCATGAAGCCATCATCAGCTGTCCCCGGGCACAGCGTTATCCCCCACAAAAAAAGAGCTTTTTTACATCCCAGCTGGCCCCTTTGGGCCCTTTCTTGTAGGCCCTTTTCACTGCCTCCCATTAAAGGGATTGTCTCACTACAAAGACTGCTTTTTTTTTTTAATAAAACTTGAAAAAAACAAGTCATTTTGAAATATTTTGCCCCATTAAAAATTTTAACCTTTTTCCCAGATACCCCTCTTGTAGTGGCCACAGCTCCCTCGGGGTTGCAAATAGTTTTCAAAACCTTGGACTTCCACTGCCCCTAGTAGAACCCGTAAACGCGCCCCCTAAAATTAAAAAATGAAACCAAAAAAAAAGCCTGGGGTAAGTTTAAATTAAATGTAGTGCGCCCCACCCCTTTAACTTCTCCTTTCCCAAACCCTCGGGTAAAAGTACCTTTTACACCTCCAATAGCTTTTTTGGGCCCCAGTTTGTTTTTTTCCTTTTGACCCCCCCCCCTCCCCCCCCAAACCCCCCATAAACCACAAGTTTGGGGTGAAATATGTTTTAATTTTTAAGAAAGGGGGAGTAAGGGGGCGGAGTCTGGCACTGGTTATTTTCCAAAAAAGCCCAAAGTGATTGCACTTTAAAATTTCCCAAAAAGGCACAGTCCTTCTTTTCCCCCAAATCGCAAAACGATAGTTGGCGGCCCTTTTTGCCCCAAAAACAGGGGAAATTCGTTTAAATTTTTTTTCCACAGGTATTATTCCCTTTAAAGGGGGTTTTTGGGCTAAGAATTGATTTTCCTCACCTAACGGGGCTTGATACTCCCCTCTTGAGGCTTGATAAAAAGGGGGTTGTGTTTGTATTTTAAAAAAAAAAAAAAAGTAACCCCCTCTGTGATGTCATCACTCCCCTGGCCCTGCCCGTTTCCCGATTCTCAGTCTCTGGGTTTGTTGAGGGAAACATTGTTTTGCTAATCAAAAGAGGGGAAATTTACGTTTTTGCCAACTAAATGCGTTTTTTTTCTCCCTCTTATTTGCTCAGGAGAAGATAAGCTTTAGCAGGCAAACCCTTTTTTCATTCCTTCACAAAAAGGCGCGGGGGGAAGGGGGGGGGGTGGAAGGGAGTTTTCTGAAGTTTTTCTCAAATAATTACATTTAAAACCAAGGGGTTTTTCTTTTACAAAAAGGACACCCGGAAACCCTTTTTCCCCAGTCCCCTTTAAGCTCTTTTTCCCTGCCATCAGGTGCAAAAACCACAAGCTTAAACCAGATAGCTCCTGGGGGCAAGTCTAATGTTTAAAATTTTTAAGAAACTAAGGGCATCTTAGTCCCGGCTGTAGCTTTCCGGCTTTATTTTTTTAATTACATAATTTAAAAAGTTTATTAGATACCCCTTATGGGGAAACCCACGTCAACATTTTTGATCGTGACAAAACCCCTTTTAAAGGGTTTTTTCCAAAATGCGGTTTTTTACAAGGGGGCCGGCAGTTTTTTTCTCGCACCCTTTCCCGGTTCCCAAACAGCAAAAAAGCATGTTTGCTCCTCTTTTGGGTACTGAGGGGCCCACAAAAGGGCATAAGGGACAGGTGATTTAAATCGGTATAAAAAAAAGCAACGAGTGCTTGAAAAATAAAAGTATTGCTCCCTCTGTAAACACAGGATAATCTTTTTTAAAGATAAACGTCTCTTGGGTCCCACCCCTCTTTGTGACCATCACTGAAATTGGACTAATCAAAGGGGGGAAAAACAGAACGTAACCAAAGAAAAATTTTGAAATAAAAGGGAGCTAAAATTCCCCTAAATCATGACTAAGGCAATATCAAAAGATCAATATATTTAAAAAAAAGTCTTCATTTACCATTGCCTACATGACAAAAGAATAGGAATAGGCCCTCAATGACAAAAGTATCATTGAGGGCCTTTGGCCCTTCCTAGAATAGGAATCCCAAAGGGCCAAACCCATTGCTTCTCGCTGCCCCAATTACCCTTTAGAGGCAGTGGCCAATAGGGAAAACCCCTTTTTTAAATTTCCAAGGGGGAGCTGACCACCCGCTTTCCCTTTAAACTCCCTTCCCCCTTGGGTTTGCAGGGTTTTTTTGAAAGGAGGGCTCAAGCTTCCAGTTCTTCTAATGCAAAGCGAGTTCCAGCGGTGAGGCCCTAAGTGAGCAGCCACTTATACATGACCCGTGAAGAATTGATAAATGTCCATTTGGGAAATCCCATTTTAAACAGGGTTTGTCCCAAAAAAGGGGTTTACCAAAAAAACGGCAAATTTGGGGGGTAAACAAGTCAAACCAAACAAAGCTTTAAACGGGGATTCCAATTTGGGAGTACATTTTTTTTGGGGGTGATGGTGTGGGTAATTTTAAGTTTTTTTTTTTTGGGCCCAACCCCTTTTGAGTCCAATACTAGGGGCTGGAATGCCATCCTTTTTTCCCGGTCTATACCGATGATTGGTCCCATGGAACATGTTTTTTTTTTTTCCCAATGGAAAATGGAGAATGAAAGATTGGTAATGGTTTGAATTCCTTAAAATGTCCACCTCTTTTTTTTCCCTTTTTACCCTCTTAGAACTACAGTGGAAAATTTTGAAACCCCCAAAACCCAAACCCTGAACCCCTTTACTAAGGGATTTGTGCATGCTGAAATTTTTACCCCGTCCCCTTCCAGGCAAGTGAAAGGTTTGGGGAAATTGCTGGTGGCCAAACCCTCTTTAAAAATTGTGTACTTGAAATAACTTTTATCTTTTTGGGGGGTTCCCATCATTGTAAGTTTCCCGAGAAAAGGGGTTACGCTTTTAAGTAATTTTCAAAATACATGTTAAGAAATACAGTATATGTGCTTTAAGTAAAACAGGGCTTTTTTGTACCTTCAACTTGCTCTTTTGTCTCCATGGTTACTGACCACCAGTATGTGCTGCGAACTGTTCAAATAGCAGTATCAGGAATACGCACGTACCGGCAAGAAGTTTGCCGACGTTATCGCAGTGCCAAATTACCTGTTTCTGCCCCTTTTTTTAAAAACAAAAAGTAGTGGGCCGGGGGCCCGAACGTGAGGTAAGGGTGCCAAATTTCCAGCCCCAAGTGAATCACAAAAAAGGAGGGAAAAAACCACCTGTTGTGTAGGGCTAGTTACTATACAGTAATACATTTTCAAAATGCATGTTATTAAAAAAAATATGTATGCTTTACCTAATACAGGCCTTTTTTGAAACTCCAAACTTAAACTTGTCTCCTCGGTTGTGCTTTCAGTGGCGGCTGGTAATGTTTACAGCACACAGTGGTGGTTAGTATCCATGGAGACAAAAGCAAGTTGCAGGTGCAAAAAAAAAAGGCCTGTATTAGGTAAATCATACGTATGTTTTATAACATGCATTTTAAAAATTGCTTACTTTATAGTAACTGGTCCTTTCACCAGCATCTGCTGTGATGGGAATACCCCATTAAAACTCCCATATTACTATGCCCATTTGCTCAGCCACACATGAATGAGTATAGAAGGAAATAAGGGTCCCCCAGACATCATTGGTCCCACACATGTCGGGGACAGGACACGACATGTGTCACCTACAGAACAGGTGGCTGTGTGTCTGTCTGTGAACTGAATATCTGAAACGCTCTTTCCCTAGAGAATGCAGAAGAATCACTAATGGCTGATATATATGCAGTGAAAATATAAACATCTGCTCTAAACTTCTGCATTGTGGGTTTTACTTTCATACAACCCATCTCTGACAGTTTGTAGTGATCCAAAGAAACTATGTTGGTCCGTTATGACACTGTCTTTATGTAATGCCACCTTACACGTAATAGGTCAGTATCACTCACAAGGCTCCTTAGTCGGGTCATAAGGAAGTCATTTCTAGTGACTAACTTCTTCCACTGAATAATTTTCCATATGAGATCACTATCTTCTACCACCAGGAAGATAAAGGAGATAAGACAACGAGCTGTAAAGTCTACAACTGCCACCAATCATTCTGTTTTTTCCATCATCAGGTCCATGACTTTACGAGTCCAGCGTTACATAATACTGTGCTGGTTATACAGTCCAGTCTATAAAAACTAGAATTTATAGGGTCACCCCACCCACAAGGATTAGCTGCAAAAGTATTACAGTCTACACCAACGCTCCTCACACATTAACTGTTGTCAGCAGACAGATATTCCCCTGGACTAATCCCATACTTATGTACGCTCAACTGTGTGCATGCATTCTCAATGGGGTGAGGGAAATGAGCTGCATCCCATCTGCAGTGGGAACCAGGGCTGTGGAGTCAGCAAGCCAAAGCCCCGACTCCTCAATTTCCCAAACCTGCGACTCCCGCATACACGGCGCATGTTTAAGTTAGAACTTTACTGTAGTAAAATGGTAACATCCGGCTGTTTATCACCTTTTGATACAATAATCAAGCTATTTAGGTAGAACAGACACTGACAAGCACAAGGGGAACAATGGTTTGATCTTTTGAACACTTGTGGGTAGAGTTGAAGAAAAGCTTGTATTTGTATCCAAGTCCAGTCTGCACCAACATGGGAATGTGTGAGAAGAGACCTGGGATCAGATGTTGGTCAAGATGTGCTCGACTCTGATCCAGAGCCCAGAAGGATTCAGGCAGAGCTGAAAGCCAAAAGGTGGATTTCCCAAATACTAACAAAATAATAGAAATTAACCTTTTGATTTTTAGGCACAAAACAGTAACAATGCAGTTACTGGAAAGAATCTGCAGAACTAAACAGATGCTAAATACTTGCAAGTCAAATTTATGTATAAGATACGTAAGATGACTGTATATAAAATTACAGTATCCTCATGTACAAAGCTGTCGTGGAGGGAGAGATATGGAGCCTGAAAGTCACAAGTTTAAAAAACATTGTTACCATTTTGCTTGTCAGTGTAAAATATATTTATTGGATATGACTGTAGAACACAAAAAAATAGTAAATATGCAAAACACTACAGGAACATTTGTGAAGTCTCTGAATTTGTTCTGAGAAATAGTATTGCCTCCATCAGACCCTGCATACATGACCTCAAAATCTGATCTCATTATTTCCAGGCTAGAGAAAGGCCTCACTACACTAACTTGGGTTGGAGGCAAAGTGGTGACCACAGGAGCAACACTCTAACAATGTCCAGGTATAAAGGAATTGCCTCAGCCACAGTCAGTTTTGTTGAAGGGTTTCGAACTCTTCTATTTTTCTTTGAAAGCAGGTGAAAAATGTTGCTAAAAATCTGTTTGCCATGGGGCAGAATCTTTTCCCCTGGGGCAGCGATTTGCCTGCTCCATGCATCAATTAACACTCCTCATGTGATAAGGCGAAGATATGGGAGGAGTAGCACTGGCTGGACCCAATTCCTCTTGCTCTTTGCACTGCATCAAACTAACTGGACCAACTAATTATATATTTTGAGAGTCTGAGTCGGGCCATTTTATGACGACTCCGACTCCACAGCCCTGGTGGGAACATACATTATATGTATATATACACACACACCTATCTATCTATATCCATCCTTTGGGGTCTATCAATTAATCCTATCCCTGAGCAAGACTGAGAATCGAGAAGTCGGATTTTGGACGGCTTTTCCACTTTGCTGTGTGGACCTAGCCTAAGAAACCTGACAGAAGGTGTTCACTTTCCCTGAAGCACCATCACAGCAGATATTAAAGGGGTTGTCTCACTACATTGATTCATCTCACCTCAGTCCTGTTTTCTTGGTTTCACTTTGAATTCAGGGGCGTGTTTACTGGCATCTACTAGGCTGCAGTAGAAGGCAGGTTTGTAGCTATAGCAACCAGTGCTGGCAGCCTATCAGGAGAGATCAAACAGGTCTGTAGCTATAGTGGCCTGAGGAGCTGATGCAGCCCATACAAGAGGGGATATCTAGGAATAGGTAGGACACTGTTAATGGACACATATTGCAGTGACTTGTTTTTGCAAGATCTTTAACAAAAAAAGCAATCCTTATAGTGAGACAACCCCTTTAAGCAATACACAGTGCCCATTTAAGTCAATGGGCTGTCATTAGTGCAGGATAGAGACACTCTTTTTAACCATTATGAGCAAAAGATCATGAAGGTCTTCTTCTATTAACCCAATTCACTAATATGTTATATGAAAATCGTTTGGCTACCCCAGAGGACCCCTTTAAGTTACTAGTTGCTTGCAGGGTTTAGCTAGTGTTTTCTTTCATAATTCTAATATACAGAAGTAACAGTAAGACAAGGAAAATATATATATATATATATATATATATATTATAAATATAAATATATATATATATATAAATATATATATAATATAATATATATAAATTATATATATATATATATATATATCATGCCCTATCCTGGGCCATGCCACAATACAAAAAATAAAAAGCCCAAACCCAGACCCGGTCACTAGGTCTGTCGCCTCATACTATCCTATAGTTACACCCCTGCCCTGATATTCAGCAGAACACAAGGATATAAATCCCGAGGACATCAATAAATATTTAATTTATTAGTTTTTAATTAAATATTTTAATTTTCCAAAAAAACACAAAATTAAATAAAAAAAGTTACAAAAAAATTTTTGGACCCCTGCTAGACATTTTTCTTCCCTTTTCCCTATAAACTGGGGTACATGTGCACCAATACTTTGTACCGCAACATGGTGAACGGCTTCACTAAGTTGGCTTATCTACGGACTCTATGAAAAAGAGAAAAATATTCAGCAGGAAACTCAAACTTTCATAACATAGAGTGACATGTTCAAACTTGCCTAAGGGGCAATGGTGCCACTTTTTAAAACTTCTAGATTCCTCATAAACAAGTATGTAAGCCGTGCCAAACCCCACAAAGTACATCCCCTTCTTTTTGAAGTTTAAGAAAACTTTGGAACCAATACAGTAAACGCACTATAGACCTTTAACGGGCTTTTTGTTTTTTCAAAAAAAAAAAAAAAAAATCCCTGCTGGCGGGGGCCCTTTAAAAAACAAAAAAACCCCTCTCTGAAAGCTAAACTGTTTCAGCACTGCTGCCGATCCTGGTTCTACCCGCCCATGGCATTACCTTCATAGGTCATTGAAACTTGAACCAATCACAGGCCTCAATGCTTTCTTTCTGTATGAACGGTACAGGAGCGAGCACCTGTGATTGTATGCAGCATCACGGACCACGAACGGCAGTAGTGCCGGAACAGAAAAGCTTTTAGGTGTTAAAGGGGTTTTGCCACAAAGTAAAATTGACGTGCAAATTAAATAACAAACATTTTCACCATTCATTATTATTAAAACTGCACCTTTTTCTAGCCTCCTTTAGTGATCCATTATTCACAGTCGTCTCCAGGTGATAAGCCAGGGCGAGACCCTCGTCCGGGCGCACATGCTCGGGACATACTTCCCTCTCGGGGCAGCACTGAGTGTTAAAACCCCCAGGTGCTGTCTTTCTACTTTTTGGCCCCTATACCCTTTTAGTAATTAATCAAAAAGTGCAAAAAATAAAAAAAAAAAAAACCCCAAGAGGGCGTGCATTTAAAAAAGGGGAAAAAAAAAAACAGGTTTTGGGTTTCCCGCAGGGGTTTGAACCAGGACCCTTGTGCCTGGGGGAAAAAAAGTTTTCCCTCAGCTACTCACAAAGTTTAAAAATAAACAGACCTTTGACTAGAGAGGGAAAAAGGCCTGGTGAGTCATCCTGCAGGTCACATGATATGCAATTTTTAAAAAAAACACACAGCCCCCCCTTCGCCCAAAGAGCTGAAACAGTATCAGGAGGTATGAAATGAGATTGTGGCAAAACCCCTTTAATTTACTTTTTTTTCTGTTTTTAAGGTTCTTCTGACTTTCAAAGCATTTTTTTTAATTAACCGCCAAGCCCCTTAGAAGGGTTTTCTGGCACAAAAAAATAATCTGTTATGGAGCCCAGATGGATCGCTAATAAAAACAAAAAAACAACGCTATACTCGCCTACCTGTTACCCACTGCTGCCGCTCTGGAGCTCTCAGCTGATCCGCTCCTCTTCACTTCCGGGTTCTTGTCCCAATACTCAGGAGAGGCTTGGGCTCCATTAACTAACAATAGAGCTGGAACCCCTCCTGTGGGTTGAGACAAGAATCTGAAATAAAGAGGGGCGTATCACCAAAGAGCTCCGGAGCAGAAGGGGACAGGTAGACAAGTGTAGATTTGTAAGCTTTTTAACCCAGCCTGGCGCCATTTCAGATTATTTTCTCTGCTGGACAACCCTGTAATGTTAATTCGTGTGCCTTTTTTGTTTTCCCGCCCCAAATTTTTTATAGCGACAGTTTGTTAGTGAATGTTTTTTTTTGTAGGGAACAGTGTATTTTCCTAGCACGGAATTCATGCAAACCTCAGGCCTTTACATATGTGGCTGGTGTGGAGCAAGATGACCTTGTGTAATAGAGCACCCTGTATTTTTAGCTTGTGCGACTACTGGTGGAAAAAAAAAAAAAAAAAAAGTTTTAGAGATGTCTCTGTGCTTCCTACTAATTTTCCAAGAAGAGATTATCACTTAAAGGGGATGTACTGTATCATCTTAGATAGCTTATCACAATTGTTGTTTTATATGCACCGCATGCCAACAATGCTGCAGTTTGGTGAATACCGTGCCTGTCGTCAAGGATTTTCTGGAAGTCATTTGACTACAGACGCTGTTGGTAAAAGGCTAATGGCCAGCAGAAGTATATGGGTTTTTTTTTTTCTTTCTTAATTCAGATGATTTTTGTTTATATAGGAAGTTAAATTGATCCTCTGGGGATGAAAGAACTAAAAATACATCTTTAGGCTAAAAGTTAGGTGCCCACCCCCAAGGATCACCTGCTCTTCCAAAGAGTTACTTCCTCATTGACGAAATTCTGTTTGTAGCCATACTGAAGAATGAAGAACCCCTGGAGAGGCATGGGCCAGGAAAGTATAAATCTGGCGGTGGGATGGGCTCTTTCCCTAATCGGAAAATTGCCATGTTTAGCTTTTTGCAGGAGACAAAAGGGGTTTTTCCACAACCATTTCATACCTTGCATCCCGCTTTTTCACTCTGTTCTCAGAAGGGGCTGGTGATTTTTTTGAATTCCTTTAGTGACCCAGCAGGATGACATCACCAGCCTTTCCTCCTGTAGTCAAAGAAAGGGGTTTTTGAAAAAGTTTTGGGGGTAGCCAGAGGTAAAGTTTTTTTTTTAAGGTAAATCCCCGCAGGAAACCAAACCGGATTTTTTTTCCTCTTTATCTGCACAACCTGTTGAGGTTTTTTTTTTATTTTTTGCACTGTTTTTACTAAATTACTAAGGACATGAGGAGGAATAGAAGGACAGCACCTGGGGGTTTTAAACCCAAAACCTGTAGAGAAAACCCCTTTAAGTGTGGATAGGGTGGGAGAGCCAAAAAAACAAGGCTCCTGAAACCACCCTGACCTGGTGAAGAGGAGCTGACCATGGCATCCCTTTTTTCTACTTGACTGGCCCTTTAAAATCCCTTCTTCCATACATATTGTTTCCATCCTTTTTATGGACATAAAAAGGGATTTTTGGCGAGAAGAAGGGTAAAAGTATCTGACGGAAAATATTAACACAGAGTGAACCTCGCAACCCTACAAGGTAGTAACGCTTTCTGTAATAGATACTGGACAGACAGAACATTTCTGTCATAGCTCCTATACTGACCTGGATTACAAGGTCATTTGGCGTGCTCGTATTACTATAACAGACCAGTTCACATCAAGACGCCAGGATAATGGAGGCCAGCAATACTCAACACTCACTCGCACAAAAAAACCTACAGTCATCCCCAGGGACGGCGAACCGTTAAGCAACGGAAAATACTTGCAAAGAAAATAATGTGCCTTACTTTTTTAAAGCTACAAGAGAGGAAGTACAAAAAATTTATAGCACATATTTAAAAAAGGGTGAAAATACTAAAAGATCCGAAGCAAATCACTCACAACAGGGAGATCAATGGCTGCAAGGAGGATCCACTGGGACAATAAGCTGTCAGACAGTCCTGATTTTAAGACCCCAGAAAAAGTGTCCGACGTTACTTTTGTCCAAAAACCCCCCCACTCCGCCACAGGTCAATGTGGTAAATGCAGCCCACCCCTCCACTTTCAAATGGAGACAACACATAAGTTCTACTACAGTTTGCAGATTTTGGAAAGAAGCAACTATATTTTTCGAACCCTGAACAATTCCTAATTAAAAGACATTCTGGCTGCTCACTATACCACTAGGGGGAGCTGACAAGCTTACTGCATACGCTTTATACACTGTACTGAATAATAAATCAGTCTACAGTAACCTCTACTAATGGCAACTGAGAGCAGAGTTGTCATTGAATGTTTCATAGATGCACAGAACCTGAAGCTCTATATTACAAAATTGCAGCTATGACACCGATAAAATGCAGTAGGAATTGGTCGTTAACATTGGTTTTCCTACAGCTTTCTCCTATTATGCTACAGGACTGTAAATCCAATAGAGAAGGAAACGCTCTCAAACCCAGGGACCCAGCTGATTTTATTTTGTACATGTATCACCCAGATGCAAAAAAAAGTGTAGCGTGCTACCTAAAAAGTGTACAATATACAACCAAAAAGAATGGAGACATGTCTCATGTAATTAATACACTACTCTATTAAATCCAAAATATTAAAAAAAAAGCTTGTCAAAAAGAGCAATCTACAAAACCTTTAAATATCCCCTCTGAAAAAGCTACGGAGGCGAAACGCGTCGGGAGGTAACAGTGACGCCTATACCCCCCTCACTATGGGTAATATTATAGCTAGATCACTTTGAGGTCTATACTTTTTAAAGGATTAATGGGTGCTTTTTGGAGAAGTTAGGGTATATGATGGTCAGCTGATAAGTCCTATAGGTCTTTTCTGGGCTGTGTGTATTTGGCATTTGTCTGAGGTTCCACAATTCCAGTGAGGTACACCTTGGGGATAGTAGAATTTGTATTCATGTATACATGTAACCCTTTGGTACCAGGGCTGTGGAGTCGGCAAGCCAAAGCCCCGACTCCTCAATTTCCCAAACCTTCGACTCCCGACTCCTGACTTCCTCATACACGGCGCATGTTTAAGTAATAACTTTACTGTAGCAAAATGGTAACATCAGGCTGTTTATCACCTTATGATACAATAATCAAGCTATTTAGGTAGAACAGACACTAATAAGCAAAAGGGTAACAATGTTTTGATCTTTTGAACACTTGTGGGTAGAGTTGAAGAAGAAGATTTGTATCTAAGTCCAGTCTGCACCAACATTGGGAATGTGTAGAAGAGACCTGGGATCAGATTTTGGTCAAGATGTGCTTGAATCTAATTCAGAGCCCAGAAGGAGTCAGGCCGTATTGAAAACCAGAGGCAGATTTCCCAAATACTAACAAAATAGTAAAAATTAACATTTTGATTTTTAGGAGCAAAACTATAACTAAGCAGATGCTAAATACTTGCAAGTCACATTTATGTATAAGATAGGTAAGATGACTATATATAAAATTACAGTAGCCTCATACACAAAGCTGTAGTGGATGGAGAGATATGGAGCCTGAAAGTCACAAGTTCAAACCATTGTTACCATTTTGCTTGTCAGTGTAAAATATATTTATTGGACATGACATTAGAACACAAAAAAAATTGTAAATATGCAAAACACTGCAGTAACATTTGTGGAGTCTCTGAATTTGTTCTGAGAAATAGTATTGCCTCCATCAAATCCTGCATACATGACCTCATATCTGATCTCATTATTTCCAGGCTAGACACCGCCCTCTCTACACTAACTTGGGTTGGTGGCAAAGCGGTGACCACAGGGGCTACATCTCTAACAATGTCAGGGTATAAATGAATTGCCTCAGCCACAGTCAGTTTTGATGAATCTTCTACTTCTTTGAAAACAGGTGAAATATTTTGCTGAAATCTGTTTGCCCTGAGAGCAGAATCTTTTCCTCTGGGGCAGCGCTTTGCCTGCTCCATGTCATCAATTACACTCCTCATGTGATGAGGCTGAAGATATGGGAGCAGTAGCACTGGCCGGACCCAATTCCTCTTGCTCTTTGCACGGCATCGAACTAACTGGACCAACTTATTATAAATTTTGGGAGTCGGAGTCGGTCCATTTTTTGACGACTCCGACTCCTGCAAAATAGCCAACGACTCCGACTCCACGGCTCTGACTCCACAGCCCTGTTTGGTACAAATTTTTACCATTTTCTGTCTCGTCGTTGGTTTTCTCTTTTTGAAAGTTTTTAATGTTTTCGATTTAATAAAATATCGTACTTTTTAAGTATATGACTCCATTCTTTTTGGTTGTACATTGATATGATTTTTGGTGCCATATGTATAGGACTAAAAAGTGTACAAACACCACAGGTCCTCTGAAAAGGAGACGGCATCCCCCTAAAACCTTTAACAAACTTTTGAGTCATAGGACCCTGCAAGGGTCAAGGCTTGAGGGCCTCCTTTCACTAAAGCTGAGGGAGAGTTAGGCCATGTTCACACGGCTTAAAATGGGCCGTATTTCGCTCCGTAATTACATGCCGGAGTGCGCAAATTACGGGCTGAAAACGGCCCATTCATTACGGTAATCCACAGTTCTCATAGAGAACTATGGATTACGCCTCCTCTCCCTGCTCGGCGAATCCGCCGGACGGGGAGATAAGTGACGTGAATTACCAGCGGCGTATATGCGCCGCTGGTAATGCAAGTCAATGGGCTGATGAAGTGCCGGCCCCCCGCTCACTCCCCCGCTCCCGCCCCACACCCGTCCACACGGCGTAATTGCGGGGCGTAATTGCGTCCCGCAGATAAGCCGTGTGAACATAGCCTCTTGCTCCTGGCCTCCACCACAGTGTCCACCAAGCAGCTGAAATCTGTGGTTCAAGGTTAGTGGGGAGAGGGGGAACAATATGATGGCCGCACACACAACTCCTAGACCTAATGGAGGGACCTCTGAAAGGATCACTGCATCATGGTTGGATCCTGAGACATACAAACATGGACAGAGACATAAAAATAAAATTAAATATAGATGTGCAACATGAAGACAGTCTGATAATCCAACCAAAATGATAAAAATTACTTGTATCATTAAACCAGAAAGCCCAGGCCGACAGAGGCAAGTGTACTCCAAGAGAAAGAGAAGTGCTGTAAAATGTGGTCACCACTCTTGGAGAACATATGGGCCTTGGTCTTTCAAACTAACAGGCCCATTTGGCTTCAATCAAGAGACTCTGGTTTTCTAAAGTTAGATTTGGGCCATCTTCAATGCACCTAGAACATAACCTCCCTACGGATTGTACCCATCCATTACAAATGCCCCAGGTCCTAGCTGTTTTGAGGTCTTTGCCAATCATCTATACACAGCAGGTTACAGGTTGGCCAGAGGTAGATGCCATAGATGCAGCAGTGGGGGTGGGGAGGGAGACCGATTCTCATTGAAGAGATCAGTGGTATGAAGCCTCATTTTTAGGCAATGCTCCATAGGAAGAAAAGAACCCCCCAAACAGCTGTCTACCGATATGAGACTCTCCCTAATTGTTTGACTAGTACGAGAGTGTTTTTAGTGTTTTTGGAAAAGAGTGAATTTCCATATATTTTCCTATAGAACAGTGCCTGAAAAATAAGTCTCCAAATGAGTGGTCTCCTCAATGAAAACCACTGCCCTCCTGAGATACGGCAGATATGGAACAGCAATGTTCTGCTGTAGGAAGAATGATATTAGAGGGGTTGTCTAATTGAATAAAATTATACTTAAATAGGACCAGGGTTGAAAAAGAAAAAAGATCTTTAAAAAAAAAAAAAAAAAAAAAAGGGGTATACTTACCTCTTGGTCACCCACCACTGCCACTCCAGAGCTCTCCAGGATCTACTTCTCGTTACATCTTGGTCCTCATCCTGACACACAGGAGAGGCTCATGCTCTATAGCAAGTGAATGGAGCATGAGTGTCTCCTATGTGTCGGGACAAGAACCCGATAGTGAAGAGGAGCAGATCCTGGGCTGCACCGGAGTGGCAGTGAACCAAGAGGTAAATTTATTTTTTTTTCCCCATTTTAATCCAGCCTGGGTCCATTTCAGTAAAAAAAATTTCAGACATAGATTTTGTCAGAAACTGGGATAAGGAGATATTTTGTGATAATTATTGCTCAGAGCGTGCTAGTCTGATGCTGCAGCCACGGGTAGCACTTGCGATTCACCACTAATTGCCGGGCTACACCTTGAAAGTCCAGGTGCAGCCCAGCAATTAGCAATGTCGCAGGCACTACCTGCACGTGTATTAGCGCCTGAAAATGACACACATCAGAGTCTTAATTGGCCAAACATTTATAATGTGTCAAGAGCAGTTCTCACAGACGATGACATAATGCGAAACGGTCACATCAGTCTTTCCAGCACAATGTCCCCCGGCCAAAATTCAGTCGTAAGTGAGCGAGAACAGAGATTGCGGTAAGGAAAAAAAAAAAAAAAAATACTGTATAGAGAAATACAGTCACTAATAGCAGCATTCAGCCACACTGTCACATAAAAGTGCCCTCACGTCATTCTACAAAAAACACTGCCATATACTGTACCAACAAAGAAAGAATTTAATCCCTTAAACCCCAGGCATGAAAAGTAGTTAATGACCAGAATTTTTTTTTTTTTTAGTTTTTGCTTCCTTGCATTTCAACTGTTGTAACTTTTTTATTTTCTCAATGACGCAGCTGTACGAGGCCTCGTTTTATTCGAGACGAGTTGTACTTTATGGGGGAATGGCAGAATTTTTTTAAATTTAGCTTTTTACATTTTTTTTTTTTTACACCATTCACATTACACACTACTTGTTAGATTAATTCTACAGATTATTACGGTCGTGTGGATACCTAATATGTGTAGGTTTTTTTTTTGTGTGTAATATATGCACAACTGTTTTTTATTAAATATTTATTTTTGTTTTATTATTTATTTTTGTACTTTTTTTGTTTTTTTTAATGCCCTGAATGGTGTACTGTTTTACTTTTTTTTTTTTTTTTACACTTAGTAATGTATTAGCATATGCATATATGCTAATCTGATTAGGGCAGGTCAGGTAACCAAAGAAACCTGTGTGCACTCAGAGCCCATAAATATCTTTTATCTCATGACTAAAGTAATATCTATTGAACAATATATTTAGAAAAATTTTTCATTTAACTGTCCCTTCATGCTGCAAGTTAATCTTTGTAGTGAGAAACCCCCTTTAAAAAAAAAACAAAAACAAAAAAAAACTGTAACCAAACTGC
Source organism: Phyllomedusa bahiana (assembly GCA_025379985.1). Taxonomy (NCBI): domain Eukaryota; kingdom Metazoa; phylum Chordata; class Amphibia; order Anura; family Hylidae; genus Phyllomedusa; species Phyllomedusa bahiana. Next base: position 159,069 of record JAODAL010000833.1, on the reverse strand, counting down.
ACCCTATGATAAAATTATAAAGCAATAGACAAATAGTGAACCCATGTTCCTCTTAGGTCAACGGACCTTTCACTAAGGTTTGCCACAGTCTACAAATCGATCATATGACTTGTTAAAGGGGTGTTCCCACCATGCACTTTGATGGCATATCTATTTCATCAGTCATCAATGTGTGATCGGTGCAGGTCCCATCTCACAAACATAATCGGGCTTCCAAAAGTCTTGACTTAGAATGCTTGACATGCTTGCATATGAATTTCCATTTTGTTCCATGGGAGTTCTGAGTACAGGTTAGCGTTGTGTTCGGCTGTACTCCCATAGAACAGAATACCGGGCAGCACGGTGGCTCAGTGGTTAGGACTGTTGGTTTGTAGCGCTGGGGTTATGGGTTCCAATCCCAACCAGGATATCACCTGCGAGGAGCTTGTGTGTTCTCCCCATGTTTGGGTGGATTTCCAGAGGCAGCACCCGTACCTATCACCCCAATGGCACATCCTAATGTAAACTGACAATGGTTTACCTTCACTGCGCTGTTGGACACGAGTTTGGAAGCACAGCTCTGACTCGGTCATCGTCACCTGAGCTCCCACAATGCACGGCACAATTCTGACATCAGCCTTAGACATGAATGGAGAGAAAATAAAATCTGGTTTTTCATATTTCTGAAAGTCTATGCACCCTACATGCAAAAAAATGAAAATGATTATTCACGGCCCTCAAATAAGGATTAGGTTAATCTGCAAGGACTTCAAATCATAACTAAACCTTATTTCTGCTCAGCTTAAACCCAGGAAATTAAAGCGGAACGGAAAAAATGTCTCAGTAATAATTAAATTATGCAATTCGGAGAAAATAAGGAACTTCAGAAACTTTCCATGAAATTGTGCTGTAGACGTTGGTGCAGATTTTATAGAGGTTAATGCCACAAAGTAAATACGTATGAGCGATTACATAAAAAGTGACAAACATTTGGCATATGGTATGAAGGTAGATGTAGCTCAATGCATTAGACAGTTTCCATGAGGCCTCAATATCAATTGGGGTAAGAAGGTTTCTTACCAAGAGGGATTTGCTTGGGGTGCTCCAAGTGACTAAGATGTCTCTAAACCTGCACCATGAGATTTCACAGCTAAATGCTTAAAGGGGTTGTATCATTTCATTGAATGGCCTTCAGAATAAGGGGACAGTGAAAACAAGTAACTTTGCAATTTGATGTCATTTGCAAAGCTGTCTTATCACAGGATCCCTTATCTTCTGTTTCTGTTCACACCTATATCCAGTGCTGGTCGGATCACTTCTCCTTGCATTTCACTAGCTGAGAGCTCATTTACATTCTGTTCTGCCCCCGTTCGGCCGAATTCACAGAGCTTGCATTCCTGCCTTTCACTCAAAGTAAGGGACCGGCACATTTTCACTCTGCACAGCCAGAAGAAACAGAATAACACTGCAGGGCTTCTATGATCAGGAAACAGCACAATTGTGTGTCGATCCCTACCTCTCCTGCATAGAAGGGAGATCTGTGCCATTCATAGAAAGCGATCAGTGCTGAGTCTAGATTGAATGCAGCCTGTGGTATGTATACGGCTCTTACAAAATAAGACTGATAGGGGGAGACACAGTGACATGTGGACTCAGAGAGGGGGGGTGGGGTGTCTCGGGAGCCAGCCTGAACAGTGAAGGGGGGGGGTGATGTCACCCAGCTGGGTGGGGAATATACGGCCCTGAATTTCTAGAGTTGTGAAGCTGATAGCAGTATGAATCAGCCGAACTAAAGAAGCGATACATCCCCTTTAAGAAATTGCTGCCATCATGAGGCCACATGGAGCAGTTTAGACCTCCCTCTTCGTGACCCTGTGTATGGCTCAACTGGACAACAAAGGGGATGGAGGAGAGCAATTCTATTTTTGGGATGGAATTATGGGAAGGTATTCAGGGGTCATACTGTTGCATTTATCTAAGGGTGCCCTCCATTTCTCTTTGCCTCCTTTTTGTCCTCGATTTAGCCTCTATCTAATGAGCAAGGCCAGGTTCACATCTGTCTCTGAGGTTTTATTGAAGCGTCCATTGCAGATTCTGGCAAAAAAACAGTGCAGCATGTTAAAATGACAGATGGCACAACGGAAGCATGACGGACCCCACTGTAGCCCAATGGACCCAGTTGACACCACTGGTGGTGGTTATGAAATGGACCCGATTTCACCTCTGCAACAGAGGCTCCAAACAGAACCTCCATTGCAGATGCGAACCTGACCTTATCCAAGGGTAGGTTCATACGGCGTATTGCGGTTTGTACTGTATGCGCTGCCATAATCCGGGTGCTTTAGAAGTAAGCACTGGGCAGCACATGCTTCTAAAATGCTCTGTGCTGCCTCCCAAAAACATTGGGTAATCATAGCTCTCAATGACAGCTATGGATTACTGTATTTGCGGTCCGCACTATTACGCCATGTAAACATACCCTAAGAGTCAGGTGACTGTGGATGCAAAACCGGACCACCCCACAGGCCTCCTTTTCATCATAGGTGCCATGTCTGTTATTACACGTTCCTATGGGCATTAGCCAAGTATCTTTTTCTTTGCCAATTGCAATGTTTGTACTATCAGACATTTGGGTATAGTGTAGGTATCCGACTAGGTCTGTGGTTAATTTCCAGTGCAGATTTGTCACCTGATGAACCCTCATTTTGAGGGGGAAACGTGTCGGGACTTTCTTTATTCTTATTTACTTTATATTGTTTATTTTTATTGTGCTGGAATTCTTTCTTATTTGGTATTTGTTATTTCTTTGTACCTTTGAGGGAGTCTGTACATTATAGCGGAGCCGCTCTTTTCAGGGCGATGACCCCGCTGTCAGACAGGATTAGAGGGGACATTATATAGTTATTCCTCTTCCTCCTCTGGTATATTGGTATTTTTTCTATATTAAACGATTGCCGTTCTATAAGTATTGTAATCGATGGGGATAAGATTTACATTACATTTTAATATTATCTATTAAAAGTTATATTTTAGTTGGGAATTTTTCGTTTGCAGTGATAGTACACCCCACAGCAGCCCCTAGCAACCAGTCTGTCTCAAGTGACTCAGCTTAATTAGGTTGTCCAGGCACACAACCCTTGCTCAAACTGGCATCAAGTGTAGAAAATAGCCAAGCGAATATCGAGTATGGGTCCCATAAATTAGAATAGGACATATGCAAGATACTTGCTGGGCATCAGACAAGCCTCAGCAACTATCCCAACATACACAATACGTCTACTCATACTCGAGTCAGAGCAGGCGTTAGACTATACCTGGAGCAACCATTTAAAGGGGTTGTCTTGTTTAGAAAACCCATATTTTAGAGGGACACAGCCATCAGAAAGGTGCATTTTTATTAAAACCCAAATCCCTGGAAAGCAATTTATTTTAGAATTTTTGGCAATTTTTTTGTTTAAATTCAGCAGTCCTATGCAATTAAAAATGACACATAAAAGACTGTCCTTTCCTAGGTGTGAGAGAGAACTTTCACATGGTAGGGCTGCCTGATCTCACTTTACTTCAGCTGCTACTTATCCCTAAATGTTACCTACTATTTGTAAGGAAATTGACAGGGATTGCTCTACTGTTCTCTCCACACGGATAGGCAAGATTATACTAGACCACGAGCAAAACATAAAAGGAAAATATGGCAAGTATGAAGGTTCCTTCATACTTATCAGGCGATTGGTGATAATATATACACTTCTCACATCAAAGCCAACTAGAAAGGCCCATCAAACAATCCTCTCAATGCTTTGCTATCACAGCTCACAGAAGGGAAGTCAGACAGAGGAATGCACATTGGGGAACTTTAAAAAATTATGTAAAAAAACATATGATAGTCACATATGACTTGTGATGATAGCTTCCCTTTAAATACCATTTTAGAGATGACCTATAGGGTCCTGTCTACAAGATTTTTATCCACTCCCCAAATCAGTGAGTAACTACTAAAAGACCTTGTTTTCAGGTAGCGGACACATTCATCATTTACACGATGATATTTTTTATTTCAATGGACACGCTGTAATGCTTTAATTACCCTGCGGGGGCACTGCAGGGGATACAACCCTTGCTGCAAGGCTCCACCACAGATTACATCTGATAACTTGGGGTATTAGTATATAATTAGACTCCTCTGATTTTTTTTATTTTTTTTTAAAAAAAAAGGTAAATTCCTTTAAAACTGAAATGTCATTGCCTTGAGGTAAGGAAGAAGATTATGATAATCATACAGAAAAAAAAAAAAAAAAAACAGGTAAAATACCCCAAAAAATACACAGAGCTAGGCCAGGAAGCTGGTACAAACAGGACATTATCTGCTAGGAACAGACGGCATGTTCTTCTTGTTTGTGGTTTGTGGCTTTTCTTCTCTTTTTTTGTGTTGTCCTGAAATATGGTAAAGTTGACTATGTACATCAGCAATTTAGACTCCTTAGCTTACAGCTGACGGCTACCAGACGCCTCTAATCATTTTTTGCTTTCATATGTCCTATTTTAATATAGAAAAGCCAACACTTGTTTTCACTGGGCCATAAACATTAGATTATTTCAAGATCCAATAAGAAAAAAATCATATAAGCTAGGAAACACCAAGTGCATAGGACTGGCTTATCTACTGGCCACAAACACAGGATATGGGAAAGAGTCTGGTTGTTGTGGGGGTTTTCGCCTTTGGGACCACTACCAATTATGAGAAGGGGGTCCAACATCTCCCTGTGAATTAAAGGGGTATGTTCATCACAGTGATTAGCTTTAAGCATGTAGGCCAAAAGGTAAAAGACTATTACCAAATACATCGCTGTTTTGAATTTGTGTCCTTCCAGAGATAGAGCATTTCTCATCTTCTGCTTGTGTACAAAAGGTTTCCTAGGTTACCAACCACCTTTCTCTCTGCTCTAGCAGCTTAGGCCAGGATGGTGAGATCACTCTCTGCTGGGTCTTATCAGCAGCACAGGAGCTTGTTTATATGTTTCTTACTGACTAACTGTAGCCTGGTGTGCTGCTGTTAAAATCTCTACATCACCAATGTCCCTGTAACAGGCTCAGCTAGGAATAGCAAAGCCAATATGCCAATCATTATTATAAAACCGGCCACAGCCTGAGCTGGAAATGGGAGCCTGACGCTGCCCGTGAATAGCAGGCTCTGTGAAACCCCTTTGAGCATACCCATTGCTTCCATCTTCCAACTCTAGAGGACTGACCACTTCTTTTCGGCAATCACATACACTTTGAATGGGATGTTAGGTAGCAGGGCTGTGGAGTCGGAGTCGGTGCCTATTTTGCAGGAGTCGGAGTCGTCATAAAATGGACTCCGACCCCCCAAAATATATAGTAAGTTGGTCCAGTTAGTTCGATGCAGTGCAAAGAACAAGAGGAATTGGGTCCGGCCAGTGCTACTGCTCCCATATCTTCAGTCTTATCACATGAGGAGTGTAATTGATGACATGGAGCAGGCAAAGCGCTGCCCCAGGGGAAAAGATTCCGCTCCCAGGGCAAACGGATTTCAGCTAAATTTTTCACCTGCTTTCAAAGAAGTAGAAGAGTTCAACCATTCCTCAACACAGACTGTGGCTGAGGAAATCCCTTTATACCCTGACATTGTTAGAGATGTTGCCCCTGTGGTCACCGCTTTGCCTCCAACCCAAGTTAGTGTAGAGAGGCTGTTCTCAAGCCTGGAAATAATGAGATCAGATGTGAGGTCATGTATGCAGGATCTGATGAAGACTCCACGAATGTTCCTGCAGGGTATTGCATATTTACAATTTTTTTGTGTTCTAAAGTCATATCCACTAAATATATTTTACACTGACAAGCAAAATGGTAACAACTTGTGACTTTCAGGCTCCATATCTCTCCATCCACTACAGCTTTGTACATGAGGCTACTGTAATTTTATATTCAGTCATCTTCCATATCTTACACCTAAATTTGACTTACAAGTATTTAGCATCTGCTTAGTTCTGCAGATTCTTTCCTGTAACTGAATTGTTACTGTTTTGCTCCTAAAAAACAAAATGTTAATTTTTATTATTTTATTAGTATTTGGTAAATCCACCTTTGGTTTTCAATACTACCTGAATCCTTCTGGGCTCTGAATCAGATTCAAGCATATTTTGACCAAAATCTGATCCCAGGTCTCTTCTGCACACTCCCAATGTTGGTGTAGACTGGACTTGGATTCAAATCCAGCTTTTTCTTCAACTCTACCCACAAGTGTTCAAAAGATCAAAACATTGTTACCCTTTTGCTTGTCAGTGTCTGTTCCACCTAAATAGCTTGATTATTGTATCATAAAGGTGAAAAACAGCCTGATGTTACCCTTTTACTACAGTAAAGTTATCACTTAAACATGTGCCGTGTATGAGGGAGTCAGGAGTCGGAGGTTTGGGAAATTGAGGAATCGGAGTCGGGGCTGTGGCTTGCCCTGGTAGGTAGGTAATAACTCATGCTTTGGGACAACTCCTTGTGCCGCGGGTGACTACCCAACGTTGCACCGGTTTTGATCGCTCTCCTCCATAACGTACAGCGGACTATATTACCATTACATAAACATGAGACTAAACAATCACCTCCTATGTTCTCCGCAGCCTTGGAGCACAAGAAAGGACACATTCATGAACCTTATCTCTTCTTAAAGCGCTGAAAGGAAGAATTTAAACAAAGGAAACATTCGCCAACGATACTCCCCACTTAAGATTTCCTGGTATTTTGGTCAGGTCACTGGGGTTTGATAAAAAAAAAAAATAGAGCAGTCCTCATGGAAACAGTGATTATATAGGCAGCTTGTTAAAGGCTCAGGAGTGATATGTAAACCAGCTGCTGCTGTAACGGATGGAAAAAGTGTGCGAGATCCAAGAGCGGGGCATTTACTGTATCATTTATGTATGACTTAAGATGAAGAATCATGGCACAGCAATTTATAAGCTGATCTCAGAAAGGAGGTCATCGCTTCTATATAAAACTTACAACACAGTCATGGAGACGGGCACGGATTTTCCAAAACAATAAAAATCATCATCAATGGAAAAAGAGAAGAGCAAAAAATTAAGCTTCTGAAGGACCATAATCAAAGGGTTCCTATGTCAGGTTAAGCTGTGATGGATGAACCCAAGTTGCAGAGTAGACAAATGGACAATAATCCAAAAAGTTAGGCGCATTAGGTTAATGTAGATCCTCAAAGGCTGAATTAATGTCACAGATGTCGGACCCTCCACAAAAGCCACGAAGGAGAGCTGCTCTGATAGACCTTGCCCATCTAAGCATTGATGACAATATCAGGGCAGTTGCAGCTTCGGCCTGGTTCTCATGTGGGATCTGTATCTGTTAAATGCCGGACCCCAACTATGCCCGGCCGACCCCAATCACTAGGACAGGGCTGGTTTCGGTCGTGGCAACCAACTTTTCCTGGGGGGGGGAAAAAAAAAAAAAAAAAAAGCTTTTTTCCATAGTTTTTGACGAAATCTGTGGAACTTCCAACACAGATGTAAACCTAGCCTCACCCTAAAGATAACCAGGGCTGTGGAGTTTGTAAGCCAAGGCTCCGACTCCTCAATTTCCCCAACACCAACTCCGACTCTCTCATACATGCCACATGTTTAAGTGATAACATCAGGCTTTTTATCACCCCGATATAGTAATCAAGCTATTTAGGTAGAACATAAAATATATTTATTGGATACAATTTTAGAACACAAAAAACCAGAGCTGTGGAGTCGGTAAGCCAAAGCTCCAGCTCAGACTCCTCAATTTGGAGTGAGCCTATGAATTTGGTCTGAGGAATAGTATCGCCTCCATCCGATCCTCCTTCATAGATGACCTCACATTTCATCTCATTATTTCCAGGCTAGAGAACAGCCTCTTTACACTAAATTGTGTTGGTGGCAAAGTGGTGATCACAGGGACAACATCTCTAACAATCTTGGGGTGTAAAGGAATTGCCTCATGCACAGTCAGTTCTGATGAACTCTTCTACTTCTTTGAAAGCAAGTGAAAAATTTTGCTGAAATCTGGTCAATCTTTTTTTCCCTGTGGGCACGCTTTGTGTGCTTCAGGTCATCCAAATACTTTTCAAAAGCTAATCTCCTCATCTGATGAGGCTGAAGATATACGAGCAGTAGCACTAGAAAGACCCAATTCTTCTTGCTCTTGGCACTGCATTGAACTAACTGGACCAATTTATTATATGTTTTTGCAGTCTGTCCATTTTATAATGACTCCACCAAAATGGACACTGGCTTCACAGCCTTGAAAATAATAGCTGTTCTTTGGGAGTCAAGGAAGCTGAACCCATAGCGACATTTGTAAATATTGCAGTTATATCCTATGACGTCCCCTGCTGTTCTTTTAATTCCCACTCAGAATGACCATCTAATTTGCCTAGCACTAGTGGTCACACATGCTCAGTAGCTCGGTCCCAACTCCCAGATCCTCTTGTTCATTGTGGCAAAAAGGATTCTTGCTATTGCTAGCTGATAAGAATCGGCACAGAAGTGGGTGCTTTTCCACACATTAAGGCAACCGGCACATGGCAAGTGTAAAATGCTGGTCGGATTCTGCTAAACAATCGGTATGTTACCGTCTTTTCAATGATTTTGGGAGATGGTTCTGTCTGCAGTTTGCAGATTCACCTGTCCCCCTAAACATTGAACAGCACACACTCAGTCCGAAAATCTGGGGGAAGACTGTGCATGTTCTGAGTTTATCGGAACATCAGCGGTTAGAAATATGTCCGGCTGAAAATCCGCTCAATGTAGACTACTGGGCGGATGTTCTATTAGACAGGGCTGTGGAGTCGGCAAGCCAAAGTCCCGACTCCTCAATTTCCCAAACCTCCCGACTCCCTTATACATGGCGCATGTTTAAGTGACAAGATTCTGCAGAACTAAGTAGATGCTTGCAAGTCACATTTATGTATAAGATAGGTAAGAGGTCTGTATATAAAATTGCTCTTTGCACTGCATCAAACTAACTGGACCAACTTATTACATATTTTGGGAGTCGGTCCATTTTATGACAACTCCGACTCCTGCAAAATAGGCACCGACTCCACAACCCTGCTATTAAAGTCTATAGAGATGGTTGCTTGTCGGTTTTGAGATAGTTTCCAAATCCGCAAACTGTCTGAAAAGCCGGCGAAAAAAATAATGCCGTGTGGACGTTGCCAAAGTGGACCTTTTCAAGCAAACATTAAAAAAAACCCTGAGGGCAACTATAAAGTATGTAAAAGTCATATCTTAATGTTTTGATTTCTTATTAAAAAAAAAATTATATATATAAATTTTAATTGAAAATTTCTGTTTTGTGTGGTCTAACAGAGAAATTTGATAAATAACCATGCAGACAAACCCTTCAAGTATCAGGCCACTACAAAGTTGGCTCCTAGCTCGGTCTAATAGGTTCCAAATATCGACAGCATTTTGTGCAAACCAGATTATTTATGGAATACATAGAACCTGCCTTATAAGCGGTGTCACAGATCCTGTAAAATCTGGTGTACAAGACAGCACCACGTGCCAAATGACGGCTGGCATGACGAAATTCCGACAAACCCTATTATAGTCAAAGGGGTCACTCTTAAAGGGGTTTTGCCACGATGTAATGTTGACGTGGGATCCTCCCAAATGGGTATTTAATCACTTTTCTAAATATATGTCATTAAAAAAAGTGAAGCCTCTGAGAGCTGCAACGTTGCTCAGTCCCCCTTAGTTTCCTGACTTTTTGCTGTTCGCACTTCTTATCTGATGACATGGAACATGAACCAGCTTGCAAGGGACTGTGGAGAAAGACTTTTCTTTTGTATAGAAAATCCACTGGTTGTAATGTGATTATTTGAGTAAACATTGTACATGATCCCTGCTTACTAGCCCCCCCTCTCTCTCCCCATGATGCTGCATCCTATGTTTATCTTCTCTTCTGAGCAGACAATAGGTAAGGAACTCATGTCTTGGCAAAACCCCTTTAAGGCCAAAGGTGGGATGGATCTGGCAACGTTATAATTTTTGTTTAGCTGTTCCTATGACCGAATAGAAAATGTAGAAATATGAACGCAGATGTGAAAAAGCCTCAAAAGCAAAACAAAACAAAAAAAATTCACCCTTTATTTTTTATTTTTTTAACATGGTTGTAATAAGTTTTGCCCTTTCTTTCAGAAACATTGCCACACTTGCCTGCGGGTTATGTCTGGTATTGCAACTCAACTCCACTGGAGCACGTTACAATACCATGTACAACCTGTGGGCAGGTGTGGCGCTATTTATGGAGAATAGTAGCAATGTTTTTTTTTTTTGTTTTTTTTAACTCTATACAAATCATCAAGTACTACAGGAAGACTTCATTATGAAGATGGGGTGGGTACACGAACAACACAAAGCCCTAACCACCCACACCTAATCCTCAGTAGCATCACCTTCTCACGTTAGTGGCTGCCAATACATGACAACAAAGGGGCTTCTTTCTATATCTCGCCCTCCAGCAGCCAGACGTTGTGATTGCATAACTTGACTTTAGTCCCACGGAGTCAAGCCCTGCAATTTGGTTTTCCATTTACTTGTAGTCGGTTGTGCCAAACCAAAGCTTGTAACGGCAGAAGGCCCGTCCTCAGGGAAATGTTTCCATTGGCACACCTCTAATGAGCGAGCTCCTGTGATGATGACCTCATGGAAAATGTCACCGGTCCTTCTTCAATAACCGAGTTACAATGTTTGTTTCGCCTTCGCGCATTGAGGACTGTGAGCTTGAGCAATTAAAAATTAATTTAATATTATATTCACATAACTTAGAGAAAAAAAAAAAACTGGCAGAACCACTTGGCTCCAACACAGATATGTGACAAGTATTGACGGAAAGTTCTTAAAATACACCGGATCTTCCACCCACACCCACTTGTTTTCATCCTCTAGATGAGAACATGGTTGACTCTTCACTAAAAGGGCTGTTCGGGGTCACAAAAACATGGCTCTTCTCTATTGCAAACAGCCCCATGCTTGCCCTCAGGTACAGCCTAACCTCATTAACTTAAAGGGGATGTTCACTTGATGGATTTCGATGTGTTGAAGGGGTTTTGCCACGAAGTTTGTAAATTAAATAATAAACATTTTCACCATTCATTATTATTAAAAATTCTGCACTGTTTTTGTTTTAGCTGCTCCTTTAGTGATCCATTGTTTACAGCTCGTCTCCAAGGGATACGACCAGGGCTGAGAGCTTCTCACTCCTGGTCAGACATCACCTCTCCTCTCAGGCAGCTGTCATTGTACTCCCGTCCTCTGTACTCCTTAGTAATTAGTCAAACAGTGGAAATAAATAAAAAAAGAAACCTTAAAATCAGGTCTGTGTATTGATAAAGAAAAATAAAATCCACAGGTTTGGTTCCTGCAGGGATTTGAACCGAGGACCCTTGTGCTTGAAGGCAAAAATTTTACCTCTGAGCTACAATGTAGCTACTTACAGTTCTAAACATAAACAGAACTTTCTTTGACTAAAGAGAGGAAAGGCCTGGTGATGTCATCCTGCTGGGTCACATGATATGCAATTCACACAAATCACACACGCCCCCTTCTGAGCACACAGAGCTGAAGAGCTGGATACAGGAGGTATGAAATGAGATCGTGGCAAAACCCCTTTAACCTCATTAACTTAAAGGGGATGTTCACTTGATGGATTTTGGTGCGTTAAGCAGGCATGTTCCACACTGAAGTCGGTATGCTTTCCGCAATGAAATCTGAGTGGAAAAGATTTCCATTGAATTTAAAAGGATGTGTCCAGCATAAACTTTGAAAGGAACTACCATCAAAGTCTGTAAGGTGCAGGTCCCAGAGGGAGGACCCACACCTATCTCAGGAACAGGTCCACAGAAGAGTCGGCTCAGAGTGGAGAGACTGTCATGCTTGAACAAGACTCTTCATTCAGTTCTATGGAAGTTTCCAATATAGGTGAGAGGAGTGTTCAGCTGTACAGCGCTATTTTTCTGTATTTTTTGAAGGAATCTGCAGCAGAGGCTCCAAACGCAGAAGAAACCAGACCTTACAGGTTCTCTTTAACTACTTGTCAATTGCCCATAGGCTATAAAGGTCCGGGCGGTGGCAGATTATATCTGCATGGACGTTCTGCAACTAATTACACATCTGTTTAAGTTGGAGAACCGGCTATCAGCAACAGTCAGGCATTCCACTGAGACGACAGGATGGTTTATTATCGGCCCTGGTTTCTTTATCACTGTGAATACAGCACTCAATGAGCACCGTCTACACAGACTGGCAGGAAGCCTGTGTAGGCTTCCTGCACCCAGCAGCGATGGTCACGTGACCACTGGGGCTCAGTAACTGCTTAAGTTGCTGGGTCTTAGCAGTCGGTGCTGGGGAGTGATTTCCCCTGTGACTTGGGCTAATATAATCGCTCCACTTACAGGGAACACCCCCACCCCCCCAAAAAAAAAGACACACATATACATACATACACATTATATATTTTTATAGAGTCCATTTATATACGTATACATTAATTTATATACTTGTAAATTAATCATATCTCCCCAAGACTGAATAAGTTCAATTCTTTCAACCTCTCCTCATAACCATGATGCTCCATAACAGAGAGGTCTGTAATTTTTTTCATAGGTACACTTCAACTGTGGAAGACAGAATCTAAAGAAAAAAAAACCAGAAAATCACATTTTATGATTTTTAAATAATTAACAAAAGTATTTGATCACCTACCAACCAGCATGAATTCTGGCTCTCACAGACCTGTTAGTTTTTCTTTAAGAATCCTTCCTACTCTGCACTCATTACCTGTATTAATTGCACTTGTCTACACACTCAATCAATCACACTCCAACCTCTCCACCATGGCCAAGACCAAAGAACTGGTTAACGACACCAGGGCCAATATTGTAGACCTGCACAAGGCTGAGATGGGCTACAGGACAATAGGCAAGCAGCTTGGAGAGAAGGCAACAACTGTTGGTTCAATTATTAGAAAACGCAAGAAACACAAGATGACTGTCAATCTTCCTCAGTCTGGGGCTCCATGCAAAAGCTCACCTGGTGGGGTAGGGATGGTTCTGAGAAAGGTCAGGAATCATCCCAGAACTACACAAGAGGACCTGGTCAATGACCTGAACAGAGCTGGGACCACAGTCTCAAAGATTACTGTTAGTAACACACTACTCCATCATGGATTAAAATACTGCACAAGGTCTCCCTGTTCACGCCAGCACATGTCCAGGCCCGTCTGATGTTCGCCAATGACAATCTGGATGATCCAGAGGAGGCGGGAGAAGGTCATGTGGTCAGATGAGACCAAAATATAACTTTTTGGTATCATCTCCACTCGCCGTCTTGGAGGAAGAAGGAGGATGAGTCCCACCCCAAGAACACCGTCCCAACTGTGAAGCATGGTGGGGGAACGACATCATACTTCGGGGGGGCTTTTCTGCAAAGGGGACAGTACAACTGCACCGTATTGAAGGGAGGATCAATGGGGCCATGTATTGCAAAATTCTGGCCAACAAACTCCTTTCCTCAGTAATAGCATTGAAGCTGGGTCATGGCTGGGTCTTCTAGCAGAACAATGACCCAAAACACAGAGCCAGGGCAACTAAGCAGTGAACCCGTAAGAAGAATTTCAAAGTCCTGAAGTGGCCTAGCCAGTCTCCAGACCTGAACCGAATCGAAAATCTGGAGGAAGCTGAAACTCAACGTAGCCCAGTGACAGCCTTGAAACCTAAAAGATCTGGAGAAGATCTGTATGAAGGAGTCGGCCAAAATCCCTGCTGCAGTGTGTGCAAACTCGGTCAAGAACTAAAGAAAACGTCTGACCTCTGTAATTGCAAACGTTTCTGTACCAAATATTAAAGGGGTTGTCTCATCTCAAAGTTTCAAAGGATGCATGAATGAAATAATGCCGCTTGGCTCTGTCACTTCCTGGTCAAGCTGTCTGTAATTAGCATATGAGCTCCGTGTATTCAGACCTGCTAATTAGATAAATCTCATGCTGTCAAGACCAGGAAAGCTTCTGAGGTAAAGTAAACAGCAGTAATTACTGGCTTTTGTCTGAAAGATCAGATAACAAACAAGCTCTCACTGTCCGGAGTTGCATAGTTTGTCATGCCGAAAAAAGACATACGTCCATCCAGTTCAGCCCATTTTGCTAAAGTATTGAAGTTCTGTGTTGTGTGACCTGTGTGATGACATCACTCCCTGCTATCAGATAGAACAAACAGCAGGGGGGTGGGAAAAGTACACAGGTCGGTCACTTGGGGAACCAGAGAGAGCACAGAAGGTGAAAAAAATCACTGGTAGCTCCTTAACAAAAAATAAAATAAATGAACAACGCAATATATTTGGAAAACATCTTTATTTAGTGATTCCAACATGTTAAAAGCTAATCTTTGTAGTGAGACAACCCCTTTAAAGTTCTGTTTTTTCTATTGTATCAAATACTTACTTCATGCAATAAAATTCAAATTATTTAAAAATCATACAATGTGATTTCCTCGATTTTCTTTAGATTCTGTCTCTCACAGTTGAAGTGAACCTACGAAAAAAAATTACAGACCTCCCCATTCTTTGTAGGTGGGTAAAATCGCCATATGCACACACATTTTTTATATTTAAGATAGCTTTTGTTTTTATTATTTTTGTAAAGCAGGAATTTCTACATAATACAGGAGTGTGCATATACACACACAAGATTTACTATTTTGCCATAGGCAAACTTAAACTCTATCAGTTCTCTATCTATAAGACACTAAAACGTAACTTTTATTATGTATAACACTTAACCTCTATACACTATTTAAAAACCTGATTTCTAACCTCTCAATATATCCCTCTCTACTTCTGAAGGAATAGCTCCCCTTCTATTATCAAGTCTGGTGGAACCCCACCTATTAACAGGAAAACCTTATAAATACAGTAATTTACTAACTCCAGACCAGACTTGATTATAGAAGGGGAGCTATTCCTTCAGAAGTAGAGAGGGATATATTGAGAGGTTAGAAATCAGGTTTTTAAATAGTGTGTATAGAGGTTAAGTGTTATACATAATAAAAGTTACGTTTTAGTGTTTTATAGAGAACTGATAGAGTTTAAGTTTGCCTATGGCAAAATAGTAAATATAGTGATCAAAAGTCAATCTTTGTTCTCTTGCAAGATTCCCATGTTTTGAGACTATTTGACATATACACACACTGTATATGTCTGAACAAAGGAGATGTGGTAACATCAATTATTAAAAAAAATATAAATCATTAACCCCTTAACGACCGCCCACCGTCTTTTGACAGCGGGCATTTCAGGTCATTCGTCTGCAGCGACGTCTTTTGACGTCGCTGCAGACATCGGGTTTGCGGCGCCCGGCGCCGCAATTGGCTGGGATCGGGGCTGTGCTACACAGCCCCGCGCCCAGAGCATCTCCTGCGCGCATCCGGTAGCTGCAGAAACCTCCGCAACCCGATGCTTTAACCCTTTGATTGCGGCGGTGCGTTACCGCAGCGCAATCAAAGGGTTCCCCTGCTCTGTCGGGTGATCGGAACGCCCGGTCACCCGACAGAGCTCAGGACCGGCTGCACAGTCAGCTCTGGGGACCTAGCAGTGCCCCAGAGTTGTCTGTGTATGAAGCCAGTGACTAGGACGCACTGTGTGCTGTCCTAATCACTGCCTGTGTCAAACTGACACGATTCATGTATTAGCATATATGAATATGCTAATACATTACTAAGTGTAAAAAAAATTTTAAAAAAATGTTAAACAGTTCTTCATGGGAGTAAAAAAAAAAAAATGTACAAAAAAAACATAAAAAGTGTAAAAAAAAAAAAGAATAAAAAAATAAAAAAATAAATATTTAATAAAAAATAATTGTACATAAATTACACGCACAAAAAAAACCCTATACATATTAGCTAGCCACACGATCATAATAACCTGTAGAATTAATCTAACAAATTAAGTGTGAAATGTGAATGGTGTAAAAAAAAATAAATAAAAATAAAATAAAAAAATATTCTGCAATTATTTATAAGTGTACTTAAACTCATACATGCCAACTTCCCTGTTTTTGGCGGGGTGGGTGGGGGGGTCCCGCTATTTGGGGTCCCCACCCCCGCCCTCCTGGCGGCGGGGGTCCTTTATATGGCCGCGGCGCCAGAGTAGCGCTGGTGCGCTACACCGGCGCCGCCGAACCCTTCCCACGGGCGGGTAAAGCGGGCGCAGGGTCCGCTCACCCGCCCGCGGTCTCACTGTGCGGGGAGGAGGCAGGAGGGAGCGCTCCCTCCTCCCCTGTATGTCCCGGGGTCTGTGCGCGCGGTACACACAGATCAGCGGCGCAGGGGAAATGACGCGCGGCTGCTCTCATTCCCCCTGCGTCGCTGAGGAGATCGGGGCAGGAGCCTGGCCGGAGCTGCAGGAGCCTGGTGAGGCAAGATGGGAAATTTAATTATTTTATTTTTTTTAACTCAGGGGGGCTCTGCCTGGCTACAATGGGGGGGGGGGGGGGCCACTACCTGGCTGGCTACTAAAGGGGGCAACTACCTGGCTGGCCACTAAAGGGGGCACTACCTGGCTGTCTACTAAAGGGGGCAACTACCTACCTGGCTGGCTACTATAAGGGGGCCTACTACCTGGCTGGGCTACTCTAAAGGGTGGCACTACCTAGCTGACTACTAAAGGGGGCAACTACCTGGGACTATTAAAGGGAGCACTATCCTGCTACAAGGGGGGCAACTACCTGGCTAACAAAGGGGGGCATCTACCTAGCTACAGAGGGGGCATCTACCTTGCTACAAGGGGGCATCTACCTGCCTGTAAGGGTACCTGGTTATGGGGGCTACTACCTGGCTATAAGGGCATCTACCTGGCTTTCTTCCAAAGCCATTATGTAGTTAGGCGGAGTGGGTGTGGCTTTTTGAAGGGGCGTGGCACACAAAAAGATGGGCGTGTCCATGCAAATTTTTTCCGCGCCACGCTACGCGCGCCACCCTCTTTCATCTCCTGCTTTTCCATTTTCAAAAGTTGGCAACTACAACTTGTCTCGAATAAAACAAGGCCTCATACAACTGCGTCATTGAAAAAATAAAAAACTTACTACTGTTGAAACGCAAGGAGGCCAAAACTAAAAAAATGTTCTGGTCATTAACTACTTTTCAGGCGTTCGGCTTAAGGGGTTAAATAAGAAGTTGCATTTCAGAAATGTACTGTGAGTTTACAGCCATTTATTAGAATGGAAATGATCCGGAATGGAAAGACTATCTGCATGTATCTGTTTAGATTTCCATACCGAGAAGGTCAGCGCATGGAAATCAGTTGGAAAATCACGTCTAGCAGAAAAATCTTTGACTATTCTGATGACCAGTGAGATGAATCCTCTGTATACAAAGAGCAAATCTGTGTATGTAACAGTGCATGACCGTCCCAGGATGGAAGATTATGTGCACACGACCAGAACCACATAAAGGTTAGAACAGCCGACATCTGTTGGGAACCAGCCCTCAAGTGTGAGAGGAAAGTTCCCACTGGAACAAGTATAAATCATAATCTGTCTAGAGCATTGGGGAATAGGTGAGGTCAGGGCTGGACAAGTCCCAGGAGCCAGGTATCTAATGAGATTACTAAATCTGCAGCTGGAGTCAGACTTTTCGGATTGTTTTCTGTCAAGGCCTAAGGAGGTTATTGGGCGGCGTCCACATCTGCATCTGAGGTTACATCTGAAGAATCCATTGTAGATTTCCGCATTTTTGACAGATAAAACAGAAAAGTGTTAAAGGGGTCGTCTCACTACAGGGATCGCTGATTTTTATGTTAAAGATCTTGCAAAAACAAGTCACTTTGCAATATATGTCCATTAACAGTGTCCTACCTATTCCTAGATATCCACTCTTGTATGGGCTGCATCAGCTCCTCAGGTCGCTATAGCTACAGACCTGTTTGATCTCTCCTGATAGGATGCCAGCATTGGTTGCTATAGCTACAGCCCTGTTCAATCTCTCCCAATCGGCTGCCAGCATTGGTTGCTATCGCTACAGACCTGTTCAATCTCCACCGATAGGCTGCTGGCATTGGTTGAACAGGTCTGTAGCTATAGCAATCTCTCCTGATAGGCTGTCAGCACTGGTTGCTATAGCTACAGACCTGGCTTCTACTGCAGCCTAGTGGAAGCCAGTAAACATGCCCTTGAATTTAAAGCGAAACCAAGAAAACAGGACTGTGGAGGAGGTGAGATGAATCAATATAGTGAGACAGCCCCTTTAAATGCCGTGTGCTGCGCACTTATCACCTTCAACCCCTAGCACCCAAACAAGACTGGGACAAGGTATCTTGGTGCCCTAGGCAAAAAAGGCATCTAGCAGCCCCTCTATGAAAAATTCAGCCCACTCAATACCTCTTTGCACCCCTTTTCTGCCTGGGATAAAGTAGCGCCTTAGGCCATGTTCACACTTTTTGGCGAGTATTGCGCGTTATACGCGGCTAAATGTGCGGAGAAATTACGGTAGTCCATAGCTCTCATAAAGAGCTATAGGCTACGCGTCACCCCCCCATCGCGTACAATACCATCGTATTGTATGCCGGGGGAGAAAAGTGACATGTCAATTGTTAGTGGCGAATACGCATCACTGACAATGAATGTCTATAGGGCCAGCTCTTGGCCGGCCCCTCTCCTCGTGCTTTGGATGGACGCGCTTCATTCCAAAACACTCAGCGTATAGTACACGCCACAATACACTGTGTGAACATACCCTTAGGCAGTCGCCTAGCCTCCCTGTCCACCATGCTTAAGTACGGGCTGCCCAGCGAGTACTTCTAAAACACCTGGCGTATACGCGCCAAACACACAGTGTGAAAATACTTTTAATCCTTCTACAAATGCATTATTCAATCTGCCAACTGGGTGTTACCAATTTTGGGGAGTTTCCCTGTACCCGCTGATTATCGGACTTTGCAGGGATAGACTCCGATGGGTAACACCCAGCTGGCAGACTGGTAATGATTTTCTGGGAGGGATAACTGGGGAATGACACAGAGATATAAGAAAAGATGCCCCAGAATTGTTCACAGCAGTATCAGAATTGAACCTTCGCTAATTGGTGAAAGGGTCGTCTTCTACGATTTTCTACTTCATTGAACAGATGGACAATGACATGAGAGAAACATCAGAAAACAGACACCCAGCAACCATTGCTGGAAGCACATAAGCTTTTGTAGTAGCATTATGGCCTGGGGAATGTTTTTGTGGAATTGTGAGACCACACATCTGTGAAGGCGGCGCTCTTAAATGAATTGGGTATGAATCCATCCTTGCAGATCACATACACCCATACACGCCGATTGTCTTCCTTGGGGTGGATGGGATCTTCCAGCAATCCAATGCGTCACACGGCTAGGAATGTCCGACATTGGTTGGAAGAGCAGGGCCCAGACTTCCGAGTACTACCTCGGACCCTAACTCCCCAGACTTGAACCCAGTTGAGCATGTGTGGGAGCCCCTGGATGGTGGTGTTGGCTCTATGGACCCTCCAGCAGCTGTGGGGGCCCCTGGATGGTGGTGTTGGCTCTATGCCCCCTCCAGCAGCTGTGGGAGCCCCTGGATGGTGGTGTTGGCTCTATGGAACCTCCAGCAGCGGTGGGAGCCCCTGGATGTGGTGGTTGGCTCTATGGACCCTCCAGCAGCTGTGGGAGCCCCTGGATAGGGGTGTTGGCTCTATGGACCCTCCAGCAGCTGTGGGGGCTCTGGATGGTGGTGTTGGCTCTATGGACCCTCCAGCAGCTGTGGGGGCCCCTGGATGGTGGTGTTGGCTCTATGGACCCTCCAGCAGCTGTGGGGGCCCCTGGATGGTGGTGTTGGCTCTATGGACCCTCCAGCAGCTGTGGGAGCCCCTGGATGGTGGTGTTGGCTCTATGGACCCTCCAGCAGCTGTGGGGGCCCTGGATGGTGGTGTTGGCTCTATGGACCCTCCAGCAGCTGTGGGAGCCCCTGGATGGTGGTGTTGGCTCTATGGCTCCTCCAGCAGCTGTGGGGCCCCTGGATGGTGGTGTTGGCTCTATGGACCCTCCAGCAGCTGTGGGATGCGGTCATCTCCAGATATCTGTGACCACCTACTAGGACCTTATTAAATCATAGAAAACTAAAAACATCTTCTTACCACTCCTGATGCAAGCAATCACTGTCATGGCCATGTAGGGTCAGTGCACAGATGATCTCCTGGATTGTTGGAGACAAACTGGATAATCCAAAATATAAAGAAATAGCTTGTGCCCAGCAAAGTAGAAAATATCAAATCACATTAAAAAGTGAGAACTGCACGCGGGCAGTCTCCAAAATTCTTGGACGCATTTCACACCAATTAAAATATGCGATTTTAACTTTTCTACTTGGAAGTCGGATGCTGGACATAATTGAAGAAGAAAATATCAAATCACATTAAAAAGGGAGAGCTGCACGCGGGCAGTGTCCACATTTCTCCAACGCGTTTTGTACCAAATAAAATGTGTGATTTTATCTTTTCTATTTTAAAGTTGGATGCTGGACTAAAGCTATTCACTTATATTATTGAGTCATGTCTAGCCACTGTCTGTGCTGAACATGCCAGTTATCCTAGATATCAGTTGGTGGTCATAATAATGTGACTGAGCTCTTTAGACCCAGGTGGTCATTTTAGTAAACATCTCTTGTTATTTGCATTCGTTTCCTTTAGGGCATGTTCACACAGCGTAACTGCAGCGCATACAGTAGGCACGCAACATGCTGGGTGTTTTGGGAGTTGTGCTGATCAGCGCGTACTCCCAAGGCCCGGAGAGGCCGGCAGCCCGCCGCCCCCATTGACATGCATTGCTCACACCGCGTAGTCGCCGCGAATAATGGACATGTCATTTATCACCCTGCGCGTACAGTACGATCGTATTGTATTAGCGGGGAAAGGAGGCGTAATCCATAGTTCTCCATGAGAGCTACGAATTACCGTAACTGTGGCACACATTTCTATGCATATTTACACTTAATATGCGGCAAGGTGCGCGCCGCAATTACGGTAATTCATAGCTCTCGTAGACAATTATGGATTACGTCTCTTCCCCCCCACGTGTACAATACGCCGTGTGAACATACCCTCAGCACACAAGATTTCCAAGACCGGAGCATTGGGGCAGGAAAGTTTGTAGTGAAAAATAGCAATCTAAGATGGATACAAGACGACAGTTTTAGACAATGGACGTGGACAATACCTTTAAGAAAACGAATGACTTTTCACACCATATGCCTTACACCTACCATTACTGGATTTCTAAACTATAGTGTAGGGCGATTTCTACAGGGATGAATTATTGGGAACAAATGGCAAGGCATTATGGGAAAGGAGCTGGGAAGCTCACTGCGCCCTCTACTGGTTGTAACAAATCCGCAATTTACTTCTGATTCACCGAATCTTTGAGAAGCAAAAAGGAATATTAGTCAAGCCAATATCGCTCATCTATATACGACCGTTTCGGGGTTTTGCCCCTCATCAGTGTACAGCAGAGCGATACTGGCTTGACTGGGTGGGAGGCAATGAGTGGCTGAGAGAAGGGGAACATCTCTCCTTATGGAGAGCACCTAGGAACACATGGGAAATACGAGTTGAAAACCACTGGATTGGCGCCAGCTGGTAAACGATATTACCACTGGTCCAGGTCAAGATCCGCCATAAATAAGGAGCCATCTATGCGACCCTGCAGGCCACATCCACACTGCTGTGTAATAGAGACCTGGCTTTGAAGGAGATTTTCCATGCGGTTGGATTTTATGACGCTCCCATTGCTGTATTGTTTCCTTGTGGGGCATGGAAAGGCCGCTCGTGCTGACTCAGACGCAGCGGTAACTTGGCTGCTTTGTGCACTGTGTCAAGGTTCTTGGTTAATCTTAAGAAAGGAGACGCGTGCTATGCTGACTGTACTGTGTGGTGCAAGCACAGGTCACACGCAATGACTGGCAGCTTTCTTATTGGAGTGAGTCTGCAGAATTTTTCAGTAACCCAAAAATAGTTCACACTCGGGGGCACTTGCTTTTACTTTGCAAGTGAAATGTCATTATTCACGTTTTACAAGGATTTACTCAATTCAATGGAAAAATCTAGTACTTGCATAACGAGATTTTCGGTCATTGATTTTTTCTGTTATTTTCTGCTGGAATAAAAAAAAAAAAAAAGCCAAAAATTCTAAAAAAAATAAAATAAAAAAATTCTAGGAATATTGGTTGATCAAAAAATACTCCTGTTTGCTGGAAGGGTCCCTTTAAAGAGGTTTTGTCACCAAGCAGATTCACTGAATCGCAAGCAGTTTTACTCTCACTGTCTCCTCAGGCTGTGGGTGGTTCTATAGTAGTGATTAGCCTATCAAGAGTCTCTGTAAATAGCTGAGCTGTTATATTGACAAGTGCAGCAGATCTAATACTCAGTCAACACAAGGTACATGTGTTGTGATGACTGAAAACGGTTGCTTATCAGCAATCTTGATCGGGTGACACGACTGCTCTCTCTGCTTATTAAATAACAGAGTTATGGTCAGGGAACCATAGAAACCTGTGTGCACTCAGCAGGGCTGTGGAGTCGGAGTCGTCATAAAAGGGACCGACTCCGACTCTCAAAATATATAATAAGTTGGTCCAGTTAGTTCGATGCAGTGCAAAGAGCAAGAGGAATTGGGTCCGGCCAGTGCTACTCCTCCCATATCTTGCGCCTTATCACATGAGGAGTGTAATTGATGACATGGAGCAGGCAAAGCGCTGCCCCAGGGGAAAAGATTCTGCTCCATGGCAAACAGATTTCAGCAACATTTTTCACCTGCTTTCAAAGTGGAAGAAGAGTTCAACCAAATTCATCAAAACGGACTGTGGCCGAGGCAATTCCTTTATACCCTGACTTTGGGTTAGAGATGTTGCCCCTGTGGGCCCACCGCTTTGCCACCAACCCAATTAGTGTAAGAGGGCCGTTCCTAGCCTGGAAATAATGAGATCAGATGTGAGGTCACTATGCAGGATCTGATGGAGCTGATACTTTTTCTCAGAACAAATTCAGAGACTCCACAAATTGTTCCTGCAGTGTTTTTTGCATATTTACAATTTTTTTTGTGTTTCTAAAGTCATATCCAATAAATATATTTTACACTGACAAGCAAAATGGTAACATTGATTTGAACTTGTGACTTTCAGGCCCCCCATATCTCTCTATCCACTGCAGCTTTGTACATGAGGCTACTGTAATTTTATATTCAGTCATCTTACCTATCTTATACATAAATTTGACTTGCAAGTATTTAGCATCTGCTTAGTTCTGCAGATTCTTTCCTGTAACTGCATTGTTACTGGTTTTGCGCCTAAAAATCAAAATGTTAATTTTTATTATTTGTTAGGATTTGGGAAATCCACCTTTTGGTTTTCAATACGGCCTGAATCCTTCTGGGCTCTGTATCAGATTCAAGCACATCTTGACCAAAATCTGATCCCAGGTCTCTTCTACACATTCCCAATGTTGTTGCAGAGTGGACTTGTATTTGTATCCAGCTTTTTCATCAACTCTACCCACAAGAGTTCAAAAGATCAAAACATTGTTACCCATTAGCTTGTCAGTGTCTGTTCTACCTAAAAAGCTTTATTATTGCATCATAAGGTGATAAACAGCCGGGTGTGACCATTTTACTACAGTAAAGTATCAATTAAACATCGCCGTATATGAGGGAGTCGGAGGTTTGGGAAATTGAGGAGTCGGAGCTTTGGCTTGCCGACTCCACCGCCCTGGCACTCAAGCACATAAAATATCTTGTATCTCATGACGTCAAATCATTGAACCCAATGAAATTTTGAAAAAGTGTTCATTTAACTGTCCCTTCATGTTCAATGCTAAAAACTTTGTAGTGAGAAAAACCCCTTTCAGGGGTTTATCCACTTGAATGGGGCTGAGCTGCAGTAAGTAGCAGGGGCAGCTACCCATATACATGATGAGAGAGACAGACAGAGAGACAGACAGACAGAGACAGACAGACAGACAGACATATCATATATTGCTGTCAATATGTGGAAAAACTTTTGATAAAGGTTCCCCGATATAGAAAAACAATTTTTTTACTCTAGTAGAAAATTTGGAGTTAATAGACAGGGATCCTCTGTTTGGGAACCTTACCTCATATCCAGATTGGCGATTGGTTACAAATAATCTCTCACTCTGGAGGACCTATTCTCTTCTGCAAAATGCAGATAACCCATTGATGGGAATGCAAACTATGTAATACTTTATTTCCCCTGTGGGGGTGCTGCAGGGAAACCGAACACTTACTACATGTTTTTCGTACAGACTACACCTAACTCAGAAGGTAGACACTTGATCAGAGACCCTTCCCATTGACAGGAATTATCCAACATGGGAAATCCCTTTAAGTGTATATTTACACAGACCGCACCGGCTGCATATTTTTTTTACGGATTCTACTGCAGATCTTTCTACATCGACTTCAATGAGGGAAGGCAAATTTCTGCAAATAAACTTCTCTAGTGGATTTTGCCTTCTTAAAATTTACAGTCAATAAAAAATAAGAAACATCCACTGTAAAATCCCCATCAAAAGCTGCAGCAGATTAACCCCGTATGAATGAACCCAAGGTTTCTCCAGCGAGACTTAAATGTATACCTAAGTGTGCAGATTTGATGCAGATCTGCCGCAGCAGATTTAGGATAAACATTACAAAAAAAAGGAAAAAAAAAAAAAAAAGTCAGTGGCCTACACTTACTATTGTAACTGCACCAGAAAAGTGTCACAAAATGTCGCAAACAGGGAGTCGCAATGGGCCACATTTATTACAGCCGTTGTGCCAGAATCCTAGTGGAATTTGTGCCACAAATACAAGTGTACATGCTTTATATCACATTTACTATGTGTTTAAGGCAGTTTCTACATGCTTCTAATGCTTTGTCCGACAAAGGGACGTGTGCCCCCCCTCTCTCCCCCAAAAAAGTGTCCACATTTTGTGGCAATAAAGGGGTTTTGCCACAAAGTAAAATTGACGTGAGAAGTTTGAAAATGAAATAAACATTTCCCCGTTCATCATTATTAAAAATTCTGCACCGTTTTTGTTTTAGCTGCTCCTTTAGTGATCCATTATTTACAGCTCATCTCTCCAGGGGATACGACCAGGGCTGAGAGCTTATCAGTCCTGGTCGCACATGCTCAGACATCACCTCTCTTCTCAGGCAGCTACTGAGTGTTCAAACCCCGGGTGCTGCCATTCTACTCCTGTCCTTTGGACTAGTTAGTAATAAGTCAAACAGTGTAAATAAAAATAAAAAAAAACCCTTAATGAGGTTTGTGCAAAAAAATCCACAGGTTACATTTCTGCAGGGATTTGAACCAAGGACCCTTGTGCTGTAAAGCAAAAATTTTAACCCAGCTACAGTGAAATCTCACAATTTTTTACATAAAAAACCCTTCCTTGCACTAGAGGGGAAAGGCCTGGTGATGTCACCTTTCTCGAGTCACAGATCGCAATTCAACAAAATCGCACAACCCCCTTCTGACACACAGAGTAAAGATGGATGAGAGGTATGAAATAAGATCGTGCCAAAACCCCTTTAACAAAATCAACTTAAAGGAGGTGTAAACTTAGACTAGACAGATCTTCCATTCTCCAGATTTATTAATACTATGATAAACACGGAGCATTGTAGGACTGTCTAGTCTAATTTTACACGGTCTAAGAGTTAGACAAGTATTGATAAAATCTTCCTCAATGTGTCACGGAAGAATGAACATGTTCTAAGTTTTTTGGAACGCCGGCGGTGTAAAAAGACGTCCGGCAGAAAATCCCTTCAGTGGGGACTGCTGATTTTCTATTAAAGTCCATCAGGATGGTTGACAGTCCGTTTACAGACGGTTCTCAAATCCGAAAACAGTCTGTAAATCAGACCGAAAATCCTGCCGTGGGAACAGGCCCTAAAAGTACTAAAAACGTGACAACAACCCTGCCCATTTGGTATCACCAGAATCATAACCACCTACAGAATACAGATAACGTGTCATTTATACCGAAACCCTCAAAAATGGCGAAATTACCCCCTCCCCCCATCTTCCACCCCACACTTAGACATTTTTTTGGAGAGGTTTCCTTAGAAACCCCAGATTTTCCCTAAAAATAAAAACAGGGGTCTTGCATTAATTTTGCTCCTAAAAAACGACCCCAAGACTTTTTTTTTAGGAGAGGGTCTTTTTTTTTCCATAAACAAGAAAAAAAATTTCACCATGTAAAATAAACGTAGTGTTTTCATCAAAAAACCCTCAGCGAAACAGCCAAACCCCCTAGGTTTTTTTTTAAATTTTTCGGGGAAAAATTTTAAGAAAACATGGAAAGGGGTCCATTCACAATTAAAATCTTGTTCCACAATAAACAAGTAGACGTACAACTATGTAGGTGGAAATAATTATAAAAAAAAAACAAAAAAAAAAACACAAACAACACACATTGGAAGAAAAAAAAATGCACGGGGAAGGAATTACTGAAGCCTATTGAAAGGGTTTACTTTTTTTCAAAAGGGGGAGTTGAGAAACCCCAAAAGGTTTTCCTTTTTCCCATGAAAAAATACCCTCAGTTTTGGGCCCGCACATTTTTTTTTTTTTGCACCCAACTTTTTTTCAAAGCCTTTTAAAAACGAAGACCCTTTTCCCTTTTGGGTTCCACATCTTGAATTTCAAACCCGTGGCAGAAAAAAAATTGCGTTGTGGTTCGCTGTGTGATTTGTGGCATATTTTTCCCCATTGAATTCCATGGGAAGTGGAGTTCAATCAGATTTTGATGTGCATTCAGAGTCCTCATCAGAATCGGATGTGTGAATATACCCTAAGAGCTATATTTACTATTTTGCCATAGGCAAACTTAAACTCTATCAGTTCTCTACCTGTAAAACACTAAAACGTAACTTTTATTATGTATAACACTTAACCTCTATACACACTTTTTAAAAACCTGATTTCTACCTCTCAATTTATCCTTTCTACTTCAAAAATCCCCTTTGTCTAAAGTCCCAAACCCGCTGCAGAGGGTGAAAAAGGGGGCTTATTTTTTTTGTGTCCAAAAATTGGGGAGTTTGCCAAGTGGGAGGTTTGGGATCTTCACTGGATTAGTAAATTTTGAAAATTAGAAGGCTTTCCTTTTTGTGGGTGGGTCCACCAGACTTGATAATGGAAAAGGAGCTATTCCTTCCCTTCCAGAAGAAAAAGGAAAATTGAGGTTAAAAACAGGTTTTTTAAAAAATTGTACAGAGGGTTAAGAGTTAAAAAAATAAAAGTTCGTTTTAGTGTTTATAGATAGGAATATAAGTTTAATTTTGCCTATGAAAAAGTAAATATAGTGATCGAAGTCACCTCTGTTCTTTGTGAGATTCCCTTTTTTTGGAACTATACCCTCAGAGAACACGTGTTTTAAGGGTATGTTCACACTGCGTATTTGGGGGGCGTATTTCGGTGCATAGTTTTCCAGCAATACGGCTGAAGTACACCCCACAAATTCCCCTCATTGAGAGCTATGACTACCTGCCATTTTTCTCCAACGCGTAATACGCGCTGGGGGAAAAAAGTGACGTCACTTCTTCCCGGCACGAAAAGTGAGAGTCTATGGGAGCCAGCACAGGCTTTTTTAGAAGTACTTTTTTTCCAGGTGACTTCTATAACCCCCGCGTGTATAAAGTGCACAGTAGGCAACCGCTATACGCCGTGTGAAAACCTACCCTTAGGCACCTCCCACACAGGGGAAACAAAATCCCATTGAATTCTACCCAGAATGCCCGGGAAATTTACATGTGGCTTCCTTTTTTTTTGCGCGTTTTTTGGTTTTCGTCGCCCATTCAATTGGACAGTACGTAATCTGTCGCTTTCAAGTGAAATATGGCGGATTAAATAACATGTTCCAAGTTCTTTGAGCTGGATTTCAAGTCTGACCTCAGAAAATCCGAGCGGTGTAAACTACATTTAATATTGGGTCAGGGGAAATTTCAGTCGGGTTTTTCTAGAATCCGCTTAAAAATCCGGCAGTAAATCACCGCCGTGTAGACTAAGCCTTAGGGTGGTTGGTCTGGATACAGGAGGCCCTTTAGGTGACTGTTCTTTCTGCCCCTATAATAGGAATGCAGATATCCCGCTTTCTCCCCGGCATTCTTCGGATGACTTCTCAGCCTTTCATCTTTATTTGTGCTCTGTTTTTATTAGTTTGTAGTGATGGAAAGAAATTGTAAAACAATTGACTGAGTGAAACATGTCCTGGGCAGAGTCCAGAAGGGCAGGAGAGGTCAATGAATCCCTCTGATGGAAAACAAAACACTCTGTTCACAGAGGCATGACCTTCATCCGAGATGATGGAAGGTGGAAAAAGAAATGTCAGCACGGAGGCGCAGATGGCCGGGGCTTGGGGTGCACAACATGGAAGAGAATTACTTCTTTAAAGAACATACTACTCTATATTCTATTCAATAAGCAACAGTAAACACTTCCCCACCAGGACCCCCAGTTATAAATTATTCTTTTTGGGGGGGCCAATCCAAAAAAAGAGGGGATAAAAAAATACAGGTGCAGATTTCCAATACTTGGGTTGACCCCCGGGCCTCACCAATTCCTGGAATTAGGAGCCTGGTTTCTGATACCCGTGGAATACATGGCAAACATGCATGGCCACTCGTTCCTGAAGGGCTTCTCTCATAAAGACAACTTGTCCTCTATTAATAGCCACATAAACTTACAACGCTACAGGAACAGGAGGCCTCATTAAAGAATGGTCATTCCCTATATGTTCTAGTAAATAATGGCGCTCCCTGTGAAATAACAATTCTGAAACATGTTCCCTAATATTTCTGTGTTGTGCTGTTCCTCTGTTGTTCCTCCTAGAAATGCATTACTACGGAGGGTTGCCAAAGTCTTCCTACCGCATTGATCTGTGCCTCATCTTTAAACATTACAGCCACAAACAAATGTATTTTATTGGTATTTTAGGAGTCAAAACTTTGTAGGACCACCTTTAGCTGCAATGACAGCTGCAGTCTGTAGGAGGTATCTCTACCAGCTTTGCACATCTAGAGGCTGGAATTTTTTTCCATTCTTCTTTGCAGAATCGCTCGAGCTCAGTCAGATTGGAGGCGAATGTTTGTGAACAGAAAGTTCCAAGTCCTGCCAGAGATTGTCAATGAGATTTATCGTATTTTTCGGACTATAAGGTGCACATAAAAGCCTATGATTTTCTCAGAAATCTAAAGTGCGCCTTAGGCCATGTTCACACGGCTAACTGCGGGACGTAATTCAGTCCGTAATAACGCGCCGGAGTGCGCCAATTACGGACTGAATCCGTCCCAGTAACTACGGTAATGCACAGTTCTCATAGAGAACTATGGATTACGTCTCCTCTCCCTGCTCGGCGAATACACCGAGGGGGGAGATAATTGACATGTGAATTACCAGCGGCGTATATGCGCCGCTAGTAATGATAGTCTATGGGCCGGCGAGGTGCCGGCCCCCCCGCTCCCTCCCCCGCCCCCACGCCGTAATTGCAGGGCGTAATTACGCCCCGCAGTTAACCTGTGTGAACATAGACTTATAGTCCGATGCGCCTTATATATGAATCAATTCTTCACTTGGGTTTTTAGGCTTTGTTCAGAACGTATTTACAGCTTAGTAACACTTATTTGCAACTGATTTGTAACGGATTTCGTTCCGAATGCTCTGGAAATTGGTATGGACCTATGTGCGCAAAATACGGAGGAAATCTCTCAGACCATCACCACTGACACTGCACTTCCACTTCTTCAAAAATCATGAAGAAGAGTTTGAGGCTTCACATAGGGTGTCCAACCTTTAATGCATATCCGGTTAGTGGTGGCCAAGAGAGGTCTACTGAAAAACTGGTTGGAAGCTGCAAAGAATTCCGGTCTAAAAATATATAAAACGAATTTCACATATTAAATCCAAACGATTCTCTTATGAGGCATAGAAGTGCATATACTTACGCATTTCAGACCGTATGGTCCTTGGTCCTCTGACCAAAGACTGAATGGTCTGAGACGCGTCAGCACTCTATAAGAAGCATTCTTCTTCTATTTCAAATATTAAAAGATCCAAACAATAGCCTCTTAAGGCATTGAAAAGGCTGCACACGCTCATGCGTTCCAGTCTGTATGGTCCTTAGTTCTGTGACCGAGGACTGTAGAGTCTGAAACGCGCCAGCACTTTTTTTTTCCTTCAATTTCTATCGTTTGGATCTTTTAATATGGGAAACAAAAGAACACTTTATACACATGTTTAATCTGGAATTCCTAGCTCATACATTTTTCTCTACATTGGTATTCACTCCACAACAAGTCGGTAGATTCCTGAGCTGTCCCGGGCCAACCATATAAGTTTGCGGCTTCACCTGCAGCTTATGGCTAATCTATACAGGGAGTGGTAAGCACTATCTATACATACTTTTTCTATTAGGAACCTTGATAGTCTGTGGTGCAATTTGGCTATCTAGGGGCTATAAGGGGCAGTCTGAGGCGTTCGTTACTAATTTGTTTATGGTTAATGCAGTTATTCTTATGTGATGACTTTATGATGCATTCATTTTCTTCACCAGCTCACAGGGTAACAAAAGGAGTAGTAGCAGGACTGGGAGAAGGTATTCTGGTACTCTAGGCAAATGAGGCACATAGCGCCTCCGATGGCAAATTCAGCCCTCTCTATGCCTCCTTGCACCCCCTTTCTGTCTTTAAGGAAGTGGCGCCCTAGGCGGTTGCATACCCGTCGTCCCAGCCCGAGTGTCATGATTCATACTATGTATGCCCTTTGCTAGAGGCCTTCATGTTCTTGTATTGAAAAGGACATTAAAATTTTTATGCATAACACTAACCAGTTTATATTTTTTGAAAGAATGTCAATAAAAATGGTCTAAAAACAAAATCTGGTCAGCACATCTATTTAGAAGAATAAACGTATAGATGCACATAAATTCCACAGTAGCAGAAACGCTGATCCAAAAAATCTTTATGTCCTTTTTGGCTGTTTTTAGTGCCTACAGAGTGCTGCCGATATTGTGTCATATAAATTGTCTGACATGGTCCAATCAGTGCTGACAGTGTGTGCAGGGACACGCCCCTTCGAAAACGGGAATGGAAACACCCATCTGACAGATTCAATAGTACATTTCTAGGAGAAAATATAGAGGAACAGAAGAATATAGAGTTATAAGAGAAGATATTCCAGAACTGTTATATCACAGGGATTGACATAGCGTGACATGTCCGGAGATGTCACAGGTCCTCTTTAAAGGGGTTTTATCGTTTGAATTGTTCGTGCTCGAGACGATTCTATGAGATTGAATTTAAAATCCAGGGGTGAATCTCTCCTGCCAGGAGGCGTGTCTCCCCTCACTGAAGAACTGTGACATTATCATTCTGTATTTGCAATAGAAGGGGAAGGTTGTCTGTAGAGGACAGCTATCCAGCCTCCTGCAATATTCTCTTGTCTGCAGAGCCTTCAGCTTCAGGCTCCACAAGCTCCTTGCTGTGCTATAACCAGTTATACACAAAGCCTGAACTGATGAAACACATGTGTGGAATGCACACTGCCCCCCTACCCTCTGTTATCAGGCAGGAGACTGTGTGACTGTGTTATATGGAGGGAACACAGGACATAAAACTGTGTTATATGAGGGGATCTATGAGTTAAACAGTCTGTAATTGCCCAGATCATTCACCTTAGTGCTGGGGGATGAGTATACAGCCAGCAGCCCTCTGACATAGCTGGTTTTACTTTCGGTTTTAATAGCTCAGAGGGGAGTAAACACAGAGTGTGCAGTTAGCCAATCACAGTGCAGGGGGTGTGTCCAGGGTGGAATCCATCCGGGGGCGTGTCCTGACTAGCCAATCAAATAAAAGGGACGTGTCCCGACTAGCAGCTGCAGAAATAGAAAACAGATGCACAGAAAAGTTGATATCTACTATACTAAGTGACTTAGGTAATGCAACCCAATTACAAAAGTGCTTATTTTTACAGTCCCTATAATCTGAGATATGATCTCTGTAGCAAGAAAACCCCTTTAAATGTGTGGCCAAATTTATGAGCGCTTTACTCTGCCTCAAAGAATATTTAGGACTCTCATAAGGAGCATGGACAGGGGTTGTCTTGGTGAGCAATCACTTTAAAGTCTGTTGAGTGGTCATGCATCAACATCAACTTATGACAAGAAAAGAATCTTTGGTGGGAAGACCCCTTTAAAAGGAAATCTCACCAACAAAAGTTTCTAAAACTGTGCGCTGGGAAGTACTGCAAAAGCACACGCCATGTACCAATGACAGCACTCCCACCAGCCCGGCCTGGGCAGCCGAAGGACACCCCGTGCGTTACCGTGGCCATGACAGCGTAATGCCAAAAGAGACTTGAGAAAGCTGGCGGCGAAGCCAATACCCTCCTTGGTGACATATCCACCACTTTGGTAATGAATTGAAATCTAGGTTTTTGTATTTTTATCATGATTTTTTGGTTTGGTGCATTTTTGTATTTTTTGATCACTTGATCTGCTATGTGCATATTTATTATGCGTCTTTCCAATTTACTGTTTGTTAACTTTGGGTGAGGGATGTGTCACCAATATTTGAATTGGGGGGCATTTTGTGTTTTTTAAATATTTTTAAGGTTGTTTTAGTTGTGATAGCTGTATTTGTTGCATTTATAATGCATTTTTTGAAATAAAAATCTTTATATGGTAAATATTGAAAAGTCATTATACTTAGATGCCATTTAGCCTTAGATCTGAGGAAAGTAGAGTGAATTTGTAAAGGGTATTCCCACCTCAGACATTTATGGCAAGCGAGGGCTACAAACATGTGCAGGTCCAACTTCATCCTGTACGTATGCCATTTATGTCACAGTAGCAAAAAAGCACGTTACAGAGCAGGAGGAGCTAGGCAGATTGATGAATATTCTGTTTGGAAAGATTCAGCAGAACTTGCAATTTATGTATTCAATGTACTGCTTATTCTGGGTTAAAGGGGTTGTCTCACTACATTGATTCATCTTACCTCAGTCCTGTTTTCTCAGTTTCATTTTTGAATGTACTGGCTTTACTGGCTTCTGCTGGCTATTACTGGCCTGCAGTGATGAGCTGCTGAGGACACCAGGTCTGCAACTATAGTGACCAGTGCTTGCAGCCTATTAGGAGAGATCGAACAGGTCTGTAGCTATAGCGACCTGAGGAGCTGATGCAGCCCATACAAGAGGGGATATCTAGGAATAGGTAGGACACTGTTAATGGACACATATTGCAAAGTGACTTGTTTTTGCAAGATCTAACATAAAAAGCAATGCTTGTAGTGAGACAACACCTTTAAGGAGTCCAGTAGGTGGTCTTATCAGTGATAGACAGCTATCACTGTTTGCACACTCATACCAGGAAAGCTGTTAATTAAAGCATCGCCTACTGAACTCCTTAAAGGGATGTTGCCAGCATAGACTTTAATGGCAAATATCACAAGAATATGCCATGAAGTTTAAAAAGTGCAGGACCCACCTCTTGGACCCGCACCTATCTTGGGAAGGGGCCTCCAAAAGTTTCAGCTCTGAATGGAGAGCTGGTCCCGCTTGTGAACTACTCTGCAATCTGTTGTATGGGAGTTCCCAGTACAGGTGAGTGGTGTTCTCGGCTATATTCAGGACTCCCAGAGAACAGACTACAGGGCAGCACAGTGGCTCAGTGGTTAGCAGTATTGGCTTGTAACGCTAGGATCCCATAGGACAGAGTGGAGGTCTGTGCACAAAGGTGACAGTCTCTGCATTCCGAGTCGAAATTTTTGGGGGCCTATTTCCCGAGATAGGAGCGGTTCCCAGAGATCAGACCACACTTTAGACTATGGTGTGACTCTTTCTGTAGGTGGTGTTATTATTGATTGACAGCCTTCCTTGTATGACTGTGCATACAAAGATAGCTGTCTATCACTGATAACACCGCCCACTGGACTCCTTAACCCAGAATAATCATGAAATAAATAAGTGCAAGTTGTGCTGAATCTTTCCAAACCTAAACTGCTCAGCTCTTTCTGCTCTATAATATGCTGCCTGCGGATAAGATGATCCGGTGACAGGTTCCCTTTAAGGGCACTGTGATGGCTGCCATTGGCAGATGTTCCCTAGAATCTTTTAACCACGTGGCTCTTTATATAACAGCCATTATGAATGCAGCTGAATATGATGAGCTCTGCACCAGGTGCCGCAGCAGGACGCGCCGCACCCAAAACACCATAAACATGGTTTGGATTTTGTGGTTAGTAAGGACTGATGTGCTGCCTCATGTAAATTTAGAGAGAACTGTCTAATCTTAGCTTCAAAAGTGAGACACTGCTAAATATAATGTTCAGAGGCAGCGTGCACCATCAAAGCGAGAGGTCTGCACTGTGTCCAGCCCTGAAGTGCTCTGTAATGACAGGCTACGTCCATGGGAAAGACACAGCTGTAATCAGCGCTGCACACATCTGCTCCAAACCTGACGCTCACATCCAGAGCATCGAAGACAATGGGTCCTAGAGGCCTTACACACTACAGACAATTGCATAGGAAGCCAAATGTCTATAAGAACAATGGGAGGAAACAGGAGAGCTGGACAGAAACTATACAAACATGGTAGACGACCTACAAACTCCATGCACAATTTGGATTCAAACCCCACTGCTGCAAAGGCATAGTGCTAACCAAGGAGCCCACAGTGCTAATCACTGAGCCAAGTGTGTTAACCGCTGAGCCACCATGCATTCTAGCTCAGCATCCCACCACGGCAAAGCAATAATGCCAACCATTGAACCACCATGGATTCGAACTCGGGACCACACTGCTGCAAAGCAATAATGCCAACCATTGAACCACCATGGATTCGAACTCGGGACCCCACTGCTGCAAAGCAATAATGTTAACCACTTAGGCATCATGGATTATAACTCAGGACCCTATCGCTGCAAAGCAATAATGCTAACCACTGAGCCACCATGGATTATAACTCAGGACCCTACCGCTGCAAAGCAATAATGCTAACCACTGAGCCACCATGGATTATAACTCAGGACCCTACCGCTGCAAAGCAATAATGCTAACCACTGAGCCACCATGGATTCGAACTCAGGACCTCACTGCTGCAAAGCAATAATGCTAACCACTGAGCCACCATGGATTATAACTCGGGACCCTACCGCTGCAAAGCAATAATGCTAACCACTGAGCCACCATGGATTAGAACTCAGGACCCTACCGCTGCAAAGCAATAATGCTAACCACTGAGCCACCATGGATTCGAACTCAGGACCCCACTGCTGCAAAGCAATAATGCTAACCACTGAGCCACCATGGATTATAACTCAGGACCCTACAGCTGCAAAGCAATAATGCTAACCACTGAGCCACCATGGATTCGAACTCAGGACCCCACTGCTGCAAAGCAATAATGCTAACCACTGAGCCACCATGGATTTGAATTCAGTACCCCCCTGCTGCGAAGCAATAGTGCGAACCACTGATCCAACTGTGCAAACCACTGAGCCACCATGGATTCTAACTCAGGAACCCACTGCTTCAAAGCAATAATGCTAACCACTGAGGCACCATGGATTTTAGAGTATGACTCCACTACTGCTAACCACTGAGCCAACTGTGCTACTTAGATAGGAATGTAGAGGTAGCGGTTATAAGAGGTAGCGGTAATAGGATGAGAGGGAGACTTGATTTGCTTTTAGTTTACACTTTAAAACCGTAGACACTCAACAAACAAGGAGAGAGAATAATCTCAGGCTATGTCTACACAGCATTGGACAAAAAAAAAAAAAAAGCATTAAAAACCAAATTCTAAAAATGTTCATAAAACTGAGCTTTTTGTCCACTGCCTGTCAAAAGTTGCAGAAAAAAAGTTGCCGTTGATGGCATTTTTGTGTCCAGCAAATAAAACCTACACCACAGTGAAATAGAGCAAACAGTCTAAAAACGACTACAGTTACCCTATTGTTCCATACAGATCTACCGCAGTATCCTTCAGGAGTACGCTTGAAGGATTATGGCGCTGGTGGCCCCAAATACGACCCTAAACATGATGTGACCACAGCCTTACTAAGATGCATTTAGAAGGTAAGCAAGAAGCTGGAAGCAGATGGAAGGGAGTATGACTGAAGAGTCAGGCTACACACGGTTTGTTTGTACATATAGAAGCTGTGGACAGAAACCAAATAGTGAATTTTTAGGTCACTATTTTTTTTATTTGAAGCACAATGGAGGCGTTTATTTTACTGCGGCATTTGGTAGGTTGGAACTTGCTTTATACCATATGACGTACAGAGAGTCCCCGGGTTACGAACAGGAAAGTTACTGTAGGTTTGTTTTTAAAGGAGTCGTCTCACTACATTGATTCATCTCACCTCAGTCCTTATTTCATCGTTTCATTTTTAATTCAGGGGCATGGTTACTGGCTTCTACTAGGCTGCAGTAGAAGCCAGGTCTATAGCTATAGCGACCTGAGGAGCTGATGTAGCCCATACAAGAGTGGATATCTAGGAATAGGTTGGACACAGTTAATGGACACATATTGTAAAGTGACTTGTTTTTGCAAGATCTTTAACATAAAAAGCAATTCTTATAGTGAGACAACCCCTTTAAGTTGAATTTGTATGCAATTCATAACAGGTATATTTATTAAATGTAAAGCAAAAAAGTTTTTTTTTTTTTTTTTTTTCCGATAGTAAAACAAATGTAAAAACCCTTCCCTGCACTATGTGTGCCTCTGTTAAGAAGATTTCCCCTCATGTGCTGTGGCATGCTGGAACTTGTCACTCCACAGCTACGATCTGCTGTGGAACATGGAACTACAAGTGCCAGCATGCCCCATAAGTTTCTGTTTTTAACTAGGAGACAGATGTATTTGGAATAGTGTAATGCTTGCGTCCCCATACTGTGCACAGGACAAATATATCGGTCGTTTTTATCTGACCGTATATGCACTGTTGTTCGGTCCATGCATAACCCCTCCAATGCCATATTCATATTCCATCCGAAAACCGTGTAACGTTAAAAGAATGACATGATCATGAATTATGTAAGACCGCCGGCGTTCAAACAACCCGCCGTGCAGAAAACCCGTGCATTGTTGACTGTTGAGCTGGTTTTCCGTATAGGTCCATGTAAAAGTTTGTCATCCGGCTTGCATACTTTTTTCAAAGACCTAAAACCTCTGAAAAACTGTCTGCAAGTCCACGTGCCGTGGACATAGCCCGTAATTCGAGACGTCCTGTAACTGAGCAACGCCTGAAAAACATGGATCCTGTTTATAAGGTAACTGGAGGTTTCAGCACAAGGCATCACAAAATGGATACTTCTGGCCCTCGAAAAACAGATGTGAGTC
The DNA here is from genome assembly GCA_025379985.1 of Phyllomedusa bahiana. Lineage (NCBI taxonomy): Eukaryota > Metazoa > Chordata > Amphibia > Anura > Hylidae > Phyllomedusa > Phyllomedusa bahiana. Next base: position 121,657 of record JAODAL010000833.1, on the reverse strand, counting down.
CAAGCTTGATACTCACACCCTAGCAGTCACCCAACAAAACAGACCAAACGCGGTTACCGCGACCCCACAGCAGCATTACACACGAGGACAGCTGCTTAAATTGACCCAGCAACGGGTCTGAATGTATAACACACGGAAACAAAGCATTTATCATGATAGAACTATCTCTGAGAAAGCTAGGAAACAACCAACATGGCAGCCAGTAGAGTTCCCACAGTAGTTGGCACCCAACATTCACTCTCCAAGACCACTTATACGCATTTGTGGAGTGCTTGCACACCGCCATGTGCTTGCTGCTATAACCTCCACAGAGGGCTTTACGGGAGTTTCTCCTACACGTTAAATTGCATCCAACTAAAGGGTTATGTCCCGACAAGAAAAATTGTACGGTGGGAAGCTTGCAAATGAAATCAAAACCATTTATTCACCAAATCATCCATTATTAAAAATACTTGCACGTTTATGTCTTAGAGCTGCTCCTTTATGAACCATTATTATAATAGTTTGTCATCCAGGAGGATAGCGACTCAGGGCTGATAGGCGTCCTCATTCCAGCCGCATCCATGCTCAAGATAAGCACTTCTTCTCTCAGGCAGCTACTAATAATAAATAATAAATAATCTTTAAATATCTATAGCGCCAACGATATTCGCACAGCACGTATTTACAAATCAATGGTTAACATACAGTCATTACACATTAAAATACTATACAGAATGATAACACAATGTGTGAGGGCGCCTTTCGTGAGAGCTTACAATCTATTCGGGTGTATATGGGTGAAACATACGTGTAAGAATGCCAAGGTTTTTACAATGGTCCTGCCTAGGTTTCATAAAAGGGGGGGTGTTTTACATGAAAAACAAGGATTGCACCTGCCCACCCCAGACTGTTACATTCGTATATACAGATAAGTGCCTGTATGAGTGCCCAAGTGCAGTGAGTCTATACTAGATGTTGTTTGTTCTAGCAGTTAGGGATCTTGTGGGCCAACCGAAGATGTTATTTTCAGGGCCCTTCTTAAAACTGGTGAGTTGTGAATTTGCTGGGAACCCCAGCGATAGCATATACGTAGATGAATAGGAGCGCACGGTTGAAATCTTGGAGACGGTCAATGGGAGGTTTCGGAAGGGCAACCAGTGCAGTGACGACACAGGGTAGAAGCATCAGTATAGCGGCTGTAGAGAAAACAACCTGCTGCTGTGCGTCTGGACAGATTGTCGTCTTTCCTGTAAGCATATAGTGATACCCGATAATAATGAGTTGTCAGTAACAAGACGAAAAAGAAATAAGAGCATTAAATGAGAGGTTTATGAGACGTTTCCACAATGAGAAATGGACGTAGTTATAGGAGAAAAACTTGAGGTGCAGGTGAACAGTAGTGGCAAGGTTGATTGGATAAAAGGGGGTAAAGTGACAGATATCCGAAATCCAATAAAAACCCCTAGAGAACACAGCGGCCTGCGCTGCCTATAGAAATGGTTGGAACCTGACATACAGAAACAGAAATAGCAGGGGGGGGGTGTTGGTTAGTAAGTATGGCGGAAAGACCCAGAAGTCAGTCAAGTGAGTGATTATTCAGATGGATGAAGGACAAGATTCAGATGACAGCGTCCAGACAGTCACTGTGTTTTTGTACAAGGCTGGAGTGATTCACGGGAGGAGGAGTGTAATAATTTGGGGTGTCAACCAGCAAGAGATATGGTACTGGAAGGCCAAATCTACTGATCGGTATGTCAATGTTGGCTGTGGTACAATTGAAAAGAGTGAAGGACCTAGAACAGCTCCTTGAGGAAATCCCCAAACAGCAATAGAAGAGAGAGGAGGAGGAACCCTGAAACGAGATCACGTGAAGGAAGTCGGTCAGAGATTTCGGACATAACCAAGCGAGAGCGGTAGGCCATGGAGGGCCAAAGGTTGCTGAGCATGCTGAGTAGAAGGTGGTATCCACCAGTGTCAAATGCTGCATAGAGATCCAAGTAAAGCAACAATGAGTAGTTTACCCTGAGAATTTGGGCTTGTTTTAGGAGTCATTGGGACTTTAACTAAGGCCACTTTCCGTTGAAGTGTAGGGTGCGGAAACCTGATTGCAGCGGGTCAAAAAGAATTTAGCATAGAGATAGCGGATTCTGGGAGAGAAGAAGACCAAGCATTCCAGGAGTTTTAGAGATGAAGGGCAGGTTATGAGACCTGCGGTAGTTATCAAGCATAGACGGGTCCAGAGAGGGCTTTTTTAGTAAAGGGGTTTATGATGGCGTTGATTTGAAGGTAAGATGGAAAGATCCCAGTTGAGAGAGAGAGGTTACGAGATAGATAAGGTGAGTAGAGGACAGCTGGAGAAAATAGACTGGACGAGTGGTTGTAAATGGGGTCAGTATGGCAGGTGGTGGGACGAGCATACAGGAGAAGCCTGGACACTTCTTTCCTCAGTCCGTACGGTGTTCAAAGTTGCTGCGATAGAAAAGAGACGTGCGGGAGGACAGGATGTATATTTGGGGGACGAGATAGTGTTTTAGACCGGAAATTTTCAATTTTGTCTTTGAAAGTGTAGTGGCCAGGTCTTCAGCACAGAGGTCATGACCGGAGCCTGCGCTTTAAGGAAGTTCCTTAGGAGGGAGTGGAAGTGGTCAAAGAGGCGTTTTGGGTTGTTGTGTAGTGTGGAGATGAGGAGGTGAAAATATTATTGGGTTGGGGCGCAGATGAAGGGCAGTGTGTAATAAGTCCAGAGCATGAATTTGAGGTAGTGGGGAAAGTTTGCAGGTAGCTTTGACTTTTCTCCACCACCTAGCCGCCAGCACACCTGAACATCGCTGGAGAATAACAGTCTGAGGTTTGGTGCCAAGGCTGCGGGCGTCTTACTCTGGTGGTGGCGGAGTGTTTGGATAGGTGCCAGACAGTGTCCAGTGGTGTGTTCGAGAGTTCATTGTAACGTTTGAACAGCCTGGACTGACAGGAGAGGGAGATATTGGGGCATTGAATGATCTGATAATGGTTCTGGGAGTTTCTGAGTATTAATAGTCGGGAGTATGTCCTGTATGGTGATGATGGCAGGTTTTGTCCAGAGAAGCTGATAATTAGCGATAAATGAAGGAGATAAGATTGTATGAGGTCAGAGAGAGAGCATAAGGAGGAATTAGAGAAGTTAGAAATGAGGAAAAGATGACAGTAGAACAGAATCCGAAGAGTTCCCATCCTTGTTGGGTTGGGAGTCAGGTAAAACTGCAAGAGGCCATGAGAGGAGAGGTTAATTAAAGAACTTGGAGGCAGAAGGAGACATGGGGTCATTGAATGGGGATGTTGAAATCACCCCATGGTGAGAGTGTGCAATTCAGATAGATAGGAAGTGTTGGGAGCCAGGCGGCAAAATGATCCAGAACTCGGCGGGGTAGAGCCGGTGGGGGTCTGTATACAACTGCGACTCTCTGATGGAAATGGCTGAGAAGAGGGGTACCCCCCCCCCCCCCCCCCTGAGGGTGGTGACCTCAAAGGAGGGGAAAGAGATGGAGGGTGCAGGAGGCAGGACCTGATAGATTGTCTATAACATGTGGATAGAAAGTATGCCCAACTTCCCTACCACCACCGCGGCCTGATTTCTCAGGTTCAGGGGGTGTGGGGTGAGTGGTAGCCCACCATATGAGAGAGTGCAGCAAGTGAAGCGAGTGTCAATTTTGCTGGAGCCATGTTTTCTGTGAGGGCCAGCAGGGTTTTTGAGGGAGTTGGAGTAATAAAAAAGTCAGAAACACCAAATATTTTGTTTGCCGAGCGGATCTGCGTTTCCTTAGAGCACACTTAAAATGGGCAGAAAAAGGCGTGACACGAATGGCAAGCATGTGTGTAGCAGGGTTTCTTCTATGGTGCAGCTGAGAGAGGTGGTAAGATCAGTAAAGGAAGTGTGTCCCGGGGATGGGAGAGATGACCCCTGCAGTCGAGAAAGAGGAGAATGAAAAGAGTACATCAGATGGTTCTAATGATGAATATGAGCGGCGTTTGTGCAAGTAATATGTGAGCTGGAGGTTTGGGAGGTTGGAAAAAGGAAAACTAGTTCGTGTGGATGAGTACCTATGTGTAGGTAAGGAGAGAAGGAGCTTAAAGTGGATAACCTGTCAGAGGGCAAGATAGGGCGTTGCTAAGATAGGAGGCAGATGGCTAGCAAGGTAGATAGTAATAGCAAGCATTGGTAAATAAGGAGTATGCAAAGAAGTTGAAGCTACAGAGATGATTCAAACCCCAAGGAGCTGTGCACTCTACTCCCGTCCCTGAACTCCATATAATCTATCAAACAGTGCAAATAAAAAAAATAAAGAAACCTTCAATCAGGTCTTGCTTGATAACGAGAAATAAAATCCACATGTTTTGTTCATCCAGGGATTTGTTGAGCCTAAAACCCCTGCGCCTGGAGGCAAAAACTTTACCTCTCAGCTACTCACAAGGCATTACATAAAACAACCTTCTTTGACAACAGAGAGGAAGGGCCTGGTGAAGTACCCCCCTGCGGAGTGCCCACATGATCTACAATGCAAAACAAAACACACAACTCCCCCTTCGAGCCACACACACTGAAGAGCTGGATACGATAAGGCATAAATAGAGCATTGTTGTAAAACCCTGTTTTAAAGGGGTTGTCCAGCAAATAAAACTAATTCTTCAATGGGGACACAATAGAGGAAACGGGGAGGGGGGGGGGACGTGATACTTACCTTCAGGACCTGCTCCACTTGACTTCAGAGCTCTCATCCTGAAATGAAGGATGTTGGGAAGAAAACCAGGTAGTCAAGAGGAAGCTGAATCGCGAGTGTCAGCCCCACAGAATAATGACCTGTAGGTAAGAATAATTTTTTTTTTTTTTATTATTTAATTTTTTTTACTTTTTTTTTTTTTATCCACTACGGCCACATTAAAAAAAAAGTATATATTTGCTAGACAACCCTTTCAAATATCTTAATTCTATTGCTATTCAGGATCCTAGAAAAGCTGGGTGGCAACCTTATTGTAGCTGCATAAAGTGACCATACCGCTTTTCAATAAGCTTTTGGAAAATGAAGAAAGTGCAGTTTTTAAATGGTTTCTCTGAGACCATCAATATGGCCGCCATTCCACCTAAAAAGGGTTACCCTGGTTACACCTCAGCTTTTCAAGACACGGATAAAGCGAGTGTTTTAAGCATTTTTTAGGCCTTAACTACCTTGTCTTGTAAATCAGCACATAAATCATAGAAGATTTCCATCATTAAAGCGGAGGGAGAAGCTTCGGCCTCGGCCAGAAGCCGATTGGAATTATTAAGTAATGGAATCTGACATGACCTTGTTTCCACATCTAGTCTAGAAATTAACAGCGCGCCTCATTTTCCAATAATATTAATGGAACAATTTCAGGAGAGGAATAAATCCGGTGACGTTTTAAATGGACAGAATCTGGAAAATGGAAATTAAAATGTCAAAACAGTCGACATTCTGCAGATCAGGAGGGAAAAGTCTGGTAATTAATGGGAAACGCTGGTGACGGCTGCCAGACTCCATCATGAATATTTCTTGCAAGCACCAAGCTCACTAGGCAGCCCTGAAATACAGCAGCTTGGGTGGTTGCCTAGCAACAAGGCTGCTCACTACTGCTGGGGGACAACACTCATTCACCTGATCGAGTTGTATCACCGAATAGGACGACCCCATGTGGGCATCATACTAGGATTATATAGAAATGTTAAAAAAGGTCAGACTAGGCCTAGTTGTGTAGGATGCTGCACTGAGCTCTGTGATATATAGGGTTATAAGATAGAGGGAGAGAACCCAATATATATCACAGAGCTCAGCTTCTCTACCTCTATCATATAACTCAATTATCACAGAGCTCACTCTTCTTCCTTCCATCATAAATAGACCCTACATATCACAGAACATGGAGGCTTCTCTCCTCTATCATATAACCCTATATATCACAGAGCTCAGACTTCTTCTCCCTCTATCATATAACCTATATATCACAGAGCTCAGCTTCTCTCCCTCTATCATATAACCCTATATAATCACAGAGCTCAGCTCCTCTCCTCTATCATAAAGACCCTATATATCACAGAGCTCAGCTTCCCTCCTCCATCATATAACCCCTATATAATAACTAGACTCAGCTCTTCACCTCCATCAATAAACCCTATAAATCACCAGAGCTCAGCTTATCTCCCATTAACATATAAACCTCTAAATTATCACAGAGCGCAGATTCTCTCCCTCTACCCCCTATCATTATAACCCCATATATACACAGAGCTCAGCCTCTCGTCCTCTAACATAAAACCCTATATATCACAGAGCTCATCTCTTCCTTCCTCCTCATATAACCCTATCATATCTACAGAGCTCAGTTCTTTCTCCTCCATCATATAACCCTACTATATCACAGAGCTCATCCTCTTCCTTCCTCCATCATATAACCCTATATAATTCACAGAGCTCAGCTTTATCTACCTTTACATATAACCCTAATATCACAGAGCGCAGATTCTCTCCCTCTATCCATACACCTATATAACACAGACGCAGATTCTCTCCCGCTCTATCATATAACATACTATATATCACAGAGCTGTCTGGGTTGGGTTAATCAAGTGATCAGTTCTTTCTAGGTCCCGCCTCCTTTTTCACTTTACACATCCCACATTGACAAACCACCAGCAGATGTTGCTTCCAGGTACCATCTCATATGCTGAATGACACCCAATTATACACCTCCTCACCGAGACATCACTCCTGCCCTGATACAAAACACCATTGACCTGTCTGTTCCCTGTCTCCCTACATCCTGTTCCTCTCTCCATCTGAAACAAACCTCATAAAACCGAACTTCTATCTTGTCTTTCCCACACCATCTCTAACCAACCCCTACCCTGTATCTTGCGGCTCAGTGTGTGGCACCCTACCATAACTCCCGAGGCAGCAGGCCCGCTGTCATGGGGTAATACTAGATTCCCTAATCTGTCCTTCACCCCTATATTATCCAATCCTCGCCCGCTCCCGTCATCTGCACCTCAAGAACAACTCCAAAATTCCGTACTTTTTTTCTCACTGTGGAAACAAGCTCAAACCCTCATTGTAGCTCTTATTCACACTCGTCTTGACTACAGCAACTCCTTGCCTACTTATTATCGGCTCCTCGCCCTCACTGCAAACTCCTCCCGCTACTACAGATCTGTTCTTGAATGCAGCCGCCAGGCTTGTCTTTTCTCTTCCAGCCGTCAATATCTGATGGCCTCTACCCTGTGTCAGGCACTGCGACTGGTTTGCCCTCCAGTAAAAGAAAAAACATAAATAAACTCACCACTTCTCACCCAAAAAGCTCTCCACAGTGTTGCTCCTCCCTACATCTCCTCCCTAATCTCTTTCTACCACCCTACCCGGCTCTCCGCTCTGCTGATGATGATCAGAACTACATTTCCTCAATCATCCGAACCTCCCATGCCCGCCTCAAGATTTCACACGTCAGCACCGGTCCTATGGAATAAGCTACCAACCGCGGCGATCAAGCACATTCACCACCCTCACAGTTTTTAAATGAGGCCCTGAGAAACATCTTCTCAGCCTGGCCTACCAAGATCCCTAACTGCTATCACACCAGTCACTAACCTAGTATACCACCCTGCACTTGGGCCCTCACAGGCACTTATTCTGTATAAAGATGTACGGTTCAGGGTGCTGGGTCACCCAATTTCTATGTAAAACCACCTCTTATTATATGTAACATGGCTGGACCATAGTAAACTGACACTTCTTAACCCTTTTTGGTCCTCATCCCATACACACCAAATATATTGTAAGCTCTCGCGAGCAGGTCCACATACCTCGATGGTCCACATTTGTAAGTTCATTAAATGTGTAATGTCTGTATGTACACCCTTCTAATTTGTAAAGTGCTGCCGGAATAAGTTGGCGCTATATAAATAAAAATTATTATTATTATTATTATTATAGAGCTCAGCGTCTCTCCTCTATCACATCCTGCTCTCAGATAGGGGAGCATAAACCAACGGATAGGTCCTCTTTGAAGACAACCTGCGACATCTCCTCACATACCCACTGTAGTAAATCTTTGTGTCTCCTGTGAAGCAACAATTTGTTGTGCTGTTCCTCTGTTACTCCTCCTAGAAATGTAATACTTAGCGCGCTGGGTGTTACCATTCCCGACTTCAGGAGGGTGACCCCCCTAACACACACGAAGGGGCTCCTTGAAACGCGTCGGCCAGATGCGATCTATTTGATACAACTATGCTATATTTTTAATATTTTAAATAAACGCTGGAACCCTTTTTTCTACTGAAACCACGAGTGGTGTGACGCTGGTCCCTTCTTTTTCATTAAATGTGGTTTTTAGGATTTGGTTTCCGACCCTTTTTTTTGTCCTATGCAGTGTAGACCTATGTTCACATGATGTACTGAGGCGCGTACAGTATGCGTCGCAGGACATTGAGTTTTTTCGGGAGCCCTTCGCGCTAAATAATTACGTGCATACTCCTGAGGCGCGGCCGCGGGGGGCGGTCATCTTCGCCAAGCCCCATAGACATGCCATTACTCTGCGTCGCGGATTCGCCGAAGTAATTGACAAGTCACTATCGTAATGTACGCGTCGTGGGAGAGGCTGAATCCATAGCTCTCTATGAGAGCTATGGATTACCGTAATTATGGGGCGCATCTCGCCCGTATTAGAGCGCAGTATGCTCCAAACACGTGGCAAAATTATGGCGTAATGTGGCGCTGAAATTATCCCACGTGAACATACCCTTAGCTGCAACTTCTACAGCACAACGATTCATATAAAGTTTGTGGAGGATCACAGTGGACCTAGCCAATGAACCCAATGGACAGAGAATTAACGGCATCGCTGCAGCACACCTACTGCCAGATTCCATGCAGCACTCACAAGAGGGACAATACAAAAGGACTGAAGGGTTGAAAAGTGTTTTCATTCATTGCCAGCAAGCAGTGATCTTAAAAATGGTGAGGAATCAAGGAGCAAAGCACATTTGACAGTTGCACAGCTTTTCATTTTACAGTGATGACGCGGTGTTTCCAGTATGACCAACCACGGATATCGAGGGCCGAATCCTCATCTCCAGATATCATTATAAGAAGGGCAGGAGTTTAGCTGTCAGCAAAAATGACATCTGCAAGAAAGCGGATGCAGAGAAAATAAAGTCACATGTAATATTAACGGCGGGGAACAGGAAACATCTGGGCCAAGTAATTACTGAAAAATACACGTCCAGTGCGGCGACCAACCACACAGACTGCAGCACGACAGAGAAAAAAAAATTAAAAATAATGACCACAGCAATAATACCCAGATAACAAGGCCAATACACACAGGAACACCACCAACCCTATATTACATTCATGTGCAGCATATCCACACAGGGATCAGCGATTTCATGTTTGGAACAACTTGACTGCAGAGAAGAGTAAAGGGGTGACTGACAACGTAGTTTCTCTCTCATACTTCCACTGTGAAAATCTCCAACCACAATTAGGGCGCATCCCCACGGCAGTGGACAAATACCGGACGGTTTGCGGCCTGTTTTGGGTGTTGCGTCCCGTCCTCAACGGTCCGGGGAGGGGGGTGGGGTGGCTTTTCTCCAGCGATGAGCAAGAAAAGCCCTCCCCCCTCCCATTGATAAGAACACTTTCCTCCGTATTTCGAACGGAAAATTGTGCTTCTATAATGTTTTGCCGCCGGAACCGTGGGCGCAAAACCCGCCGGCGGAAAACCCTTGTCAGTGTGGGACTGCCGCACGGTTTTTCCATAGAGCAAGCACCCCCATTGTGCTCATTTTCCGGCCGGTTTCTCAGGAGGTCAGAAAAACCGGCCGAAAACCCGTGCCGTGGGGACGATGCCCTTAGGGTATGTCACAGCGGCATCTAGCCTCTGTAATGAAACATCACTATTCCTGATGCATCCTCCTGGGTCCACCAAAGCGGGATCCAGAGACCAAGCAACAAATAGCACAGATACACGCAGTGGCCTTTACAACTCGCCGCTGCGGTGTTAAGCTATCTGCGCCAGTAGGGTCCCGTCTTTTCGGATGCAAGACGCCGTATAAACATACCCTTACATTACAAAGCCTTTAATCTGACATCTCATTGTCCAAAAATATTTAAAAAAAAATTTTGCGGGTTTGGTTTATTTTTTGCCCTACCCAAAGCGGGAATGGTTATAGAGGAAGGGGGGACCTGAGCTGTGAAAAAACCGGTAAAATAAAGTTTTTTAATAAATGGGAAAGAGGGGAAAGTTTAAGCTTGTGATTTTTAAAATGGTTATAGGGGCCCGAGGGGGCCTGAGCTCTGTGATATTAAAAGGGGTTTTAATAGGGGGAGAGAAGTTTGACCCTCTGTGTTATATGGGTTATTTTGAAAAGAGGGGGGCTGAGCCCCGGGGTTTGGGAAATAAAATGGGGGGGGTTGTATAAGGGATAGGAGGGGGGGCCTGGGGGCTCTGTGATATTAGGGTTTATGATAGGGGGAGAGAAGCGGGAGCTCTTGATAATGGGGTTTATATGATAGGGGAGGGGAAGCTGAGCTTTGTGAAATAAAGGTTTTTGGGAATAGAGGGAGAAGCTGAAGCTCGGGAAATATATGGGGTTTAATATGATAGGGGGAGGGGAACCCGAGCCGGGAAAATATAGGGTTAAAGGATAGAGGAAAAGGAACCCTAAAACCTTTTGTGTTTAATATAGGGTTTATATAAATAGGGGAGGGGAACCCTGAGCTCTGTGTTTAATATAGGGTATATGAAAAGGGGGGAGAAAGCTAAAGCTCTGTGATATAAAAAGGGTTTATTTGATAGAGGGAGGGGAAGCTGAGCTCTGGGATATAAAAGGGTTATATGATAGAGGAGGGGAAGCGGGGTCTGGTATATTAGGGAAATATATAGAGGGAAGGAGCAGCTCTGTTTTTAATTTAAATTTTGTTTAGAGGGGCCCGGAGGAGTTTGAGCTCTGCGTTTATAAAAGATTTTATATGAAAGAGGGAGAGGACCCGGAAAGCTTGGATATTTTTGGGTTATATAAATGGGGGAGGAGGAGTTTGAGCCCCTCCCTTTAATAAAAGGGTTATATGAAAAGAGGGAGAGAAGCAAAAATTTAAAGGCCGTTGAAAAAATAATTACAAGAAACCGTGATAAGCCCAGAAACCCGTTTTTTTGCCCAAAATTTCATTTTGGGGCCCTTGTTTTCCCCGGGGATTACCAGACAAGAAAGGAATTTTTAAAGGGGACAGCCAAGGGCCAAAATTTATTGAAAAAAGGATGGTAGTAAGGAAGGGGAGAGAAACACAAAGAACCCCAATTAAAGTTTCCCCCGTATTAAAAATTTTAATGGCGGGAAATATACCTTTTTTCTCCTTTTAAAAGGGAAATTTAAAACTTTTTTGTCAAAAATTTAATTCTTCCCCAAATTAAAATTTTTTAACCCCTTTGGGGGCCTTGAACTCACCCAAGGACCCCGAGGTCACATTCCAGCATCTTCATTCAAAATTTCCGCCCCCCGGTTAGCCACAATTTGTAATGGGATTATCAATAAAAAAAAAATTAAAAAGAAATAAAACCCATAAAAAAAAAGAAAACCCCCCTCTAAACCCTGGCATTTTTGGGTGCGGAAACCCAAGCCAATCTAAAACTACTTTTAAATCCCAGTTTAAGATTTAAGCAATGAATTTTACCAAAGATAGTCCAGTACTTGGGTTTGGGCCCATTTTTTGCACCCTTTAAACCCCACCAGAGTGGATTTGATGGCCCCCCTAAAAATCCATAAACATGTCCCATAACATCAAAACTCGCTGCCATCTTTTTTCTAAAATGCCAAGGGTTCAACATCGGGTGTGCAAAAGTAATTTTACCACAAATTTTGGGGGACTGGGTGTTTTTATAAAACACCCAAGTTTTCCACATTTAAAAATGCCCGGGCAGCAAAACCCCCGGCAGCTAGACTAGCAGGGAGGGGGAAATCAAAAAAAGGTCCGGGTGGGTGGGGCCCCAACAGGTATCTGGAGACGCCCCCTGAATCCCCCCACCCGCTGGGGGGGCCCCAAAAAAGCCAAAAAACCCACACCCCCCAAGGGTTCCGTAAAAAAAACCCCCCCCTGGGGGGTGCCATTTAGAGCCAAAAACCCACCATCCGGGGGCCCCAAACCACTGGCTGGGGGGTCCATAAAAAAAGCCAACACCACCTTCCAGGGGCTCCCCACAGCTCCCTGAGGGATCCCTTAGAGCCAAAAACCAAACCCCCTTCCAGGGGCTTCCACAACCGGGGCCCTTGGAAAAAAGGGGGCCCCAATTAGGGGCCAAAAACCAACCCACCATCAAGGGGCCCCCCAAAAGCTGCTGGGGGGGTCCATAGAGCCAACACCACCATCCGGGGCCCCAAAAGCTGCTGGAGGGCCTTTGACCCCCAAACCACCCACCCCCAAAGGGGCCCCAAAAACAGCTGTGGGGGGCCCATGGGGAAACCAACCCCCCCAACCATCCAGGGGCCCCTCCCCAAAAACCCCCCTCCCCCCTGGAAAAGGGGGGGGTCCAATAGAGCCCAACCCCCCCACCGGGGATCCAAAGGCGGGGGCCATAAAAAAAAGGGCCTTGCTGGGAGGGCCTTTAGAGCCCAACCCCACCAAAATCCAGGGGCTCCCACAGCTGCTGGGGGAGCCATTTGGGATCCCAAAAACCCCCAAAAACCCAAAATTCCAGGGGCCCCCAAAACCCGCCCCCTGGGGGGGCCCAATTGACCCAAAAAAACCCACCTTCCCAAATCTCAGGGGCCTTCCCCCGGGCCCAAAAAGCTGCTGGGAGGGCATAGAGCCAAACCCCAAACCTTTCCTAGGGGTTCCAAAACAGCTGCTGGAGGGCATAGACCCCCAACCCCCCGGCCCCCCACCATCCCAAGACCCTCCCCCAAAAAGGGTTTGCTGGGGAGGGTTTCCTTTTGACCCCCAAAACCCCCCACCATCCAGGGGCACCCACAGCTGCAAAGGGGGTTTTCCATAGGCCAAAAACCCCACCATCCAGGGGCTCCCACGATGCTAAAATTTTGGGGGCCTTTTAGCCCTGGAGAAATGAGGGGTTCCGGTAGTACTTGGAAAATTTTTGGTTTAAGGGTTTTTAAACCAAATTTTTTGGTTTTTTTCCCCCAGCAAATGGCCCTTTCAAAATTTGTCTTGCTAAAAAACCCCACCCTGCCCAAGGGAGACAACCCAGGGGTGTATGGGGGGTATTTTCCTAGAAAGGGAATGGCATTCATATAAAAGTTTGGGTTGAGAATTTTCCTTTCAAAATGGATGAGGGGCCCCCAAGAAACGGCAAAAAAACTTTTCCCCGGGACCATAACGCTTTAAAACGGGCAGCTTGTGTTTTTTCCAAAAAATGGTTGCAGGGTTTTGTTTTTTGGATTTTTTCCCCAAATCCTAAAACATCCCAAAAAATCTTTTTGTTCAGTAAATGAAAGAATAAATGCCCTTTTTCTGAACGAAAGTATTTAAAAAATTTCTAAGCTTTTTTTTGCTTATAACCCCCCTTTAAAAAGTTTTAAAAAATTGCAGTGACATCTGTAAAATTTGGGCCCCCCCCTTTAACACATAAAATTTTCTAAGGAAATTGTTTTTGGTTATGTCTACAGGGGAAAGTGGACAAAAAAAAAAAAAAGACCTAAAAACCCAAATTTCCAAAAAATTTTTTCTAAAACTGAGTTTTCTGCCCCCACTCCCTGTAAAAAAAGCGTTTAAAAAAAAAACCGGCCAAATTTTTTTGGGGAACTTTTTAAACTTTTGGGGGCGAAAATTTTTCTGCTGGTCTTCAAGCCCTTTTTTAAAATGAAAATCCCATAAGACTTTGGGTTTTGTAAACCCACCCCTAAAAAAAGGGGAATGTTAAAACCAACATTTTTTGCATTTATATGTAATTTTAAATTGGGTTTTAAAAAGTTTTTTCCCCCAACTAATTTTTTTTTTTTTTTTTTTAAAACCCGGAAAAATTTTAGCAACAAAAAATAATAAAATTTCCCCATTGGGAAACAAAACCCCACCCAAAAAATTTTTTTTTTAGTGGAAAAAGGGGAAATAACTTTTTTATGCCAAAATCGAAAAAATTTGACAAACAAGCTTTCCCCTTGTAAATCCCAAAAAATGTGCTTTATAATATGAAATCCGGGTAGGGGGGGGGAAAAAAACCAATGGTTTGTTAAAATTTATGCACTTCGTTTGAAAAAAACCAGACTTAAGCCCAAGCAAAAAAAATGCACGTAAAAAAACGCAAAACCCCGCTGTTTTTTTCCCAGCAGCTTTTAAACAAGGCCAGAGGAAAAAAAAAAATATTTTTTTGGAACGTTTTTAGGTTTTGGTTTTAAAGTTTGTTTTTTTTTTCCAACCCGGGCAGGGGAGAATAAATGTCGGTTCTGGGGGCGAGGGGTCCACTGAAAACCAATAAGTCCCCCTTGCAAAAACCTTTTCCTAGCGCGACCCTTTTTCTCACATCAAAAACCCACATATTGCTCGCATTTTTCCACGTCCTTTTTAACCAACAATGGCGCCAAAAAAAATCCCCGCCCCGTTTGGGTCCAAAAACCCAAATAACCCATCCTCTTTTTTAAAACCCGCTGACAAAATTCCCCCTTTTAACCATGACACAAACAAAAGGGGTTTTAATGTTTTGCAGACAGCCACCTTATAAATACACCCACCCACCAGGGATCCCCAACAATTTCCCTCCATGACTATGCCACTTGATGACTTTGAAAGAAAAAAAAAATTTGGGGTCTAATAAATCCCGTTTCGACTGTGTTTTAAAGGGGCTTTTAAGGCCCAAAACCCCCATTCAGAATGATCAATAATGGGCTTTTATAAGGGATAAAATTTTTTAAATATATTTTTTTCCCAATTTGCTTTTAAACTCTTGCAAAAAAAGTGTTTTTATCAGGGTTGTGTTAAAAACCCTTACACAAAACCCTACCCCCGGGAAATGAAAATAAAACTAATTTTTAGGAAGAGGGTCCCCCCCTTCCCGGGGGAAAACAGATTCCTTTACAATAATTAAAGTGGTAGAGTCAAAGCAGCAAATTATCCCTGCACATGTAATAACATGCTTATATAGCGACCTCTAGTGTACTATGTGGAGGATACTCTATTTAAAGGAATTTACTGGGACTTTGATATTGAAGGCCTATTGCTAAAATATCATCGATATCTAATCAGTGGGCACGGGAGACCCCCCTGGGCCTTTTTCAGTTTTTCCCAGACACGAAACCTGTACCAGGTGATTAAACCCAAAGTGACATGAATGAAAATTACCCTATGTGAAAGGTACCGGGCCCCCATGGCCCAAACATAAAAAGTGGGGGCCCTTGGCTTTGTAAAACCTTTAAAGAAGTTATGGCACCTCAGTCATCTGATCGTGGGCATGCAAAAAGTACAGGGATTATTATTATTATTTTTTTTTTATAAAGCCAAGTCCAGGCATACTCCGGCAATATAGGGCAATTTGGTGTTTTTGAAAGGACGGTTTTTTCCCAAGTCAAAAAATTCCCCAATCTTTAAAATGGCTCCTGTTCTTGCACAGAGAAGGAGGTCCCGAGGGTCTGCCTCCCCCCCCTTGTAAAATGGATTTTTTTGTCCTTTTGGGCCCCTTCCCAAACCCAAACGGGACTACTTTCTTCTGAGGTCCTTTGGTTTTGGGTAAAACGTTTGGGAGCATTTAAAAATTCTCCCTTTAATTTGGGGGGTTTTTCCTGTGCCATTGTGACCCCCCGGGAAACCTTTTATTTTTGGAAAAATGGCACACAATTAAGGCAGAAATTCCCTTTCCCGGGGGATAAAAAAATAAGCAACACTTCACTTTTTCCCCGGGTTGAAAATTTAAGACATTCACCAACTTAATGGGATGTTATAGAAATACCCCTTCCATCTTGAATGCTTCAATATTGCCCCCTGAACTCTGCTCCTGGGGGTTTTAAACTGATGGCAAAAAATCAAGTCTTTTTCCCCAAAAATGGCAGCTGCCAAATAAGTCCCTCTCACTTCCAACCCCCCAGAAAAAACCCCTTTCTCAGTTTCCCCCCCATTTTAACACCAGAGGCCCCCAAATTTCCAAACCTACCTAGGGGGGGGGGACCCCCCTTATATTTTTCTACCTACTAAAGAAGGGCCTGTTTTTAATTCCCTTTAATCTACCAGAAAAGGGACCCCTATAAAAACGCCTACTGGGTCCCCCTATGAAACCCCCTTTATTGGGGGTCCTGTATCCCCTCCCGAAATGATGAGGGCCCAAAAATTATTCTTACCAAACTAGGGCCCTTAAAATTAACCCATCTACCTACTGGGGTTTATAGCCCAAAAAAGAAAATGAAACCTGTAATCACTTACGTGGGGCAGAACTTTGTACACTGGAAAAATACCACTATAAGGAGGTCTTTTAAAAATTCGGGCAGAGCCTGAAAAAACACTGGTACCCCCCCAAAAAAAACCCAAACTTTTATTTTTTGGGTGGGTTAAAATAAAAAAGGGGTTTTCTTGCAGAGCCTGTGTACATTTGGTTTATCCCAAATATATGGGGGTAATATACATTCTGCGAGCCGGTGAAAAAATTGGTCCCCTACCACTAATCCCGCACTGAAAGGTGTAATAGTGGTCTTATTTAAACAGTTTATATTCAAAAAGCAAGTCCCAAAAATTGGTTTTTAAAGAAACCCTTTTAAGGGTGGTTTAAATATGTGGGCCCATGATTGGTTTTCAATTACCCATTGGGGTGTTTGGGATTTTGGTTGTTATAAAAATTGATCTTGATATATTGAAATTTGGTTAAAAGGTAACAGTATAGGGGTATTTTTTCCCCTTATATGGTATTTGATAGGGTGCCCCGGCATTATTTGGGTCCTTGTATATTGTTTATTTGGTAATTTTTTGGTTTGGAAATAATTTTTAGTAAATATTGGGGGTTTTATAGATCACTATATACCCGGGACCAAAAACGAAATTTGGGGTCCTTGTATAATTACTAAACTTACAAATTACAAGCATGTAAATGAAACCATTTTAAATAAACTTTCAAAAAAACTAAATCCAAAAAAAAAAAAGGAAAAATTTGGGCATTTTTTTTCCCTTTTTACCCCCCAAATTTTTTATTCCTTTTTTTTTGGGGGGGGAAGGGGGGGGAGGGGGGGGGGGGGAAACCGGGAAAAACAGACCATTTGGATGTATAATCTTGTTTTTCTTTTGGCCCCCCATTTAAAAATTAAAATCATCTTTAATGGGGACAATCCTTTAAATAAAAAAAAATTTTTACGAAAAAAGCCCCTTTGCCGCAGACATAATATGCCCAAAGTGGGGAAACCCCCTTTGTTAAAAAGGGAAAGGTGGTCCATGTTTTTTGACGGGGGGGAAAAAAGGGGGCCCCAAAAGTGCGGGTTCTGCCCCGGGCCCCCAGGGAGCCCCTTTAGCTACGCTCCAGGTTGGGCCAGTCCCATGCAAAACGGGGAAGAAAAAGGTTTTCCTACCTACTTACTACCCCAATAAAATTTCATATGGGGAAAGATCTCCCTGCGGATTTTGGTGCAGATTTTTTAAAATTTCCCTTTATTAGGAAAAAAGGCAAACTTTTGGCAGAAATAATTTTCCCTCCCCGGAAATTGTGCCGGTTTTTCCACTTTTTAAACCCCCAATGTAGAAAAACCCACGTAAAAATAAAACAACTTTTCCACAAATAAAATAGTAGATCAGCCCTGAGTGAATGTGGCCCAGTTGTGAATGCATAGAGAACAGAACGGCTGTGGATTTACAAAATTTAAAAAATTCCACAGGGGAACTACATTTCCCCACCCACAAAACCCCCATGCCCAAACTTAGCAAAAACCAAACTACTGTGGGGATTTTAAATTTGGGTTTTTACAGCATTTGAACTGTGGGGGGAAAAAATCAAAAGGGGTTGGGAGCTGGTAATTCAAATTTCCCCAAAACTCCTCAATTTCCCAAAAAACCTCCACCCCCCTAAACCCCCCTCATACAGGGGCCCGGCCAAATGTTTTAGGGATAATTTTAAACTTTTGAAAAATTTGGAAACCCTTTCCGGCCCTGTTTATAAATTTAAAAACCAATAATAAAAGCATTTGGGTAGAACAGACACTGACAACCCAAAAAGGGTAAAAAAAAAAAGTTTTTTAACTTTTGACTTTCAGGCTCCCAATATCTCCCCAAATCCATTCCAGCTTTTTTAAAATGAACTTAAACCCCAAAAGCTTTAGTTTTTCTTCAAAATTGCCCATGTAAACCGCATTGTTACTGTTTTCCCTCCTAAAAAGTAAAATTTTAAATTTATTTTTTGTTGGGTTTTTTGGGGAAAATTCCATTTTTGGGCTTTTCAGCTTGGGCCTGAATCCTTTTTGGGACAAAATAAAGATTCAAAAAGTCTTGCCCAAAATTTATTCCCCATTTTCTCTTTTTCCCCTTTTCCCCCAATTTTGGGGGGCGGGACGGGTTTTTGGGGTAAAAAAAAAGCATTTTCTTCACCTCCCCCCCAACAAGTTTTGGATTGGGTTAAAGGTTTTGGGAAAATTTGGGGGCCCAAATTAAAAACAGAATTTTATTTAAAATTGGGCCCTTTGGAACCATTCCTTCCCCCAGCCTTGACGCCCCTTCTTACAGGGGGGTTTTTCCTGCGGAACAAGATCGCCTTTTTCATCCCTATTTACTCGAATGTATGAATTTAAACCCCCATCTTATAGGACCCCCCAAAATAGGCCCTCACATTGAGGCCCAACCATAGATCCTGGTCAAGTTTTTCCAAATTTTTGGGCTGTGAAAACACCTTTAAATAAATTCGGGTTTTTCCCCCCAAGAACCCGAAAAAAGTTCTTCTTTTTTCCCGGGGCCTATTGGCCCCTTTTCCCTTGATTTTTTTCCAAACCCATTTCCCCCTTCCATCCCCCGGTCTATTGACTTTTCATCTCACCCCGTTTCCCTAATTTCCCCCCGTTTCCCAAATTTTTTTTTGTACTTTTTTGCAGTTTTTGAGCCGACGTTTCCCTTTATGCCCGAGATTTCAAAATTGAGGTTTTTTTACCTTTCCCAGCCCGGGGTTATATTCCAGCATTTTTTTATTTCCAAAGCAAATTTTCCCCCTGAATTTTTAAGAAACCCTTTACCCCCCCAAAATAAAAAGTAAGAAATAGTTCTACTTTTGCAGATATTACACGAATCTATCCCGTGTAAGAAAAAAATCCTCCTCCTTTGAGGAAAAACCCCAGAGATAAACAGAAACATTTTTTTAAATGGGTTTTTTCCATTTAGTTTCCCCTGTTTCCGAAACGGGACTTTAAATTGCAAAAAATGGAGGTCCCATCCCGGGCCCAAAAAATTAAAGTATCCCAAACAAGCACTTTCCCTTTTAAAAGGACTTTTATTTAAAAATTTTAATGTTTTGTCCAAAAAGTTTTTATAGACAGTTTGGATAAATACAAGAAATATATTAAATAAAGTCAAACCATTGCTTTATTTTAAAAAGGGGGGTTTTTATCGCTTCATCATTTTGGTTTTTTTTCATTTTTTCCCCTTTCATTTTCTCAGTTTCCTAAACCCCCAAGGGCTTTTTCCCTTTCCCCTCCCACCCTGGGGTTTTTTAACTGAAAGGGGGAAATGACTTTTCCCCCCCCCCCCTTTTCACTGTTAAATGTGGCTCCTGAGTCAGTGTGTTTGTTTGAGATCAGTGGGAGGGGATAGCACATCCCCCTCTGTCCAAGTCCACATGTCACCGTGTTGTTCCTCTCCCTATGCAGTTTTATTTTGTAAGAGCTGTTTGTTTACATACAACAGCCCTTCATTCAGTCTAGACAGTCTTCTATGAACTCAGAGCACTGATCTCTTCTCCTCTCACAGCTGGGGGTTTGTTACAGTTGAATCCAGTCTTCTATGAACCCATCCAGAGCAGCACAGATCTGTCTCCTTTCTATGTTTACACACAGTAGCATTAGGCACCGAGCACAGTTCTGCTGTTTTCTGATTGTAGAAGCAGCTGCAAGGTTACTGTGCAGCTGCTGGCTGTGCAGAGTGAAATGTTGCCGGCCCCTTATTCTGAGTGAGAGAGGCAGGAATGCACGCTCCCGTGAATACGACCGGGGGCCGGACACAATATAAATTAGTAGAGCCGTCAGCCAATGAAATGCAAGGAGGTGGGATCCGACCGGCACTGGGGAACAGTGTTTACACAAAACGAAGATAAGGCAGACAGTGATAACCAGGGCTGTGGAGTTGGCAAGCCAAAGCCCCGACTCCTCAATTTCCCAAACCTCCGGCTCCCTCATACATGGCGCATGTTTAAGTGATACCTTTACTGTAGTAAAATGGTAACATCCGGCTGTTTATCACCTTATGATACAATAATCAAGCTATTTAGGTAGAACAGACACTGACAAGCAAAAGGATAACAATGTTTTGATCTTTTGAACACTTGTGGGGAGAGTTGAAGAAAAAGCTGTATTTGTATCTAAGTCCAGTCTGCATCAATATTGGCAATGTGTAGAAGAGACCTGGGATCAGATTTTGGTCAAGATATGCTTGAATCTGATTCAGAGCCCAGAAGGATTCAGGCAGTATTGAAAACCAAAAGGTGGATTTCCCAAATAACAAAATAATAAAAATTAACATTTTGATTTTTAGGAGCAAAAACAGTAACAATGGAGTTACAGGAAAGAATCTGCAGAACTAAGCAGATGCTAAATACTTGCAAGTCAAATTTACATATAAGATAGGTAAGATGACTGTATATAAAATTACAGTAGCCTCATGCTGTAGTGGATGGAGAGATATGGAGCCTGAAAGTTACAAGTTCAAAACAATGTTACCATTTTGCTTGTCAGTGTAAAATATATTTATTGGATATGACTTTAGAACACCAAAAAAATAGTAATTATGCAAAACACTGCAGGAACATTTGTGGAGTCTCTGAATTTGTTCTGAGAAATAGTATTGTCTCCATCAGATCCTGCATACATGACCTCACACCTGACCTCATTATTTCCAGGCTAGAGAACGGCCTCTCTACACTAACTTGGGTTTGGGGCAAAGCGGTGACCACAGGGGCAACATCTCTAACAATGTCAGGGTATAAAGGAATTGCCTCAGCCACAGTCAGTTTTGATGAATGGTTGATCTTATACTTCTTTGAAAGCAAGTGAAAAAAATTGCTGAAATCTGTTTGCCCTGGGAGCAGAATCTTTTCCCCTGGGGCAGCGCTTTGCCTGCTCCATGTCATCAATTACACTCCTCATGTGATGAGGCTGAAAATATGGGAGCAGTAGCACTGGCCGGACCCAATTCCTCTTGCTCTTTGCACTGCATTGAACTAACTGGACCAAATTATTATATATTTTGGGAGTCAGTCCATTTTATGACGACTCCGACTCCTGCAAAACAGGCACCGACTCCGACTCCACAGCCCTGGATACCAACACAGCTTTGCAAATGACATCCAATTGCAAAGTTGCTTGTTTTCACTGTCCCCTTATTCTGAAGACCATTTAATGTAATGATAAAACCCCTTTAAGGATCTGAGGAGCTTTGGAGATGGCTCAGGTGGAGACTTATTGCTGTGAAGGTATACGCTCTTTGTAAAAAGTTGGAAGCTTTAATGACATTTAGGGCGCTTTACAGCCCTGTAGTGCCCACCACAACAGTGCCAATATAACTGCACACCATAACAGTGCCAGCCAAACAGCACCCACTATAACAAAGCCAGCCATAACAGAGAGAGCCATACAGCGCCCACCATAACTCAATGCTTCCTTACAGTGCCCACCATAAAAGTACCCTACCATAAGTGCCAACAATACAGTGCCCACCCAACATAACCAGCCAAACAGCACCCAGCTTAACAATGCCAACCATACAGTGCCCCACCATAACTGTGCCAGCAATACAATGCCCCACACCAACAGAGCTAGCATACAGTGCCCACCATAACGGAGCAAGCCATATAGCATCCACCATAATAATGGCAGCCATAGAATGCCCGCCATACGGTGCCATCAGTTGAATGTAGTGCTCAAAAGATGAATATTAGGGTGCGTCCCCACGGCAGATAGTGGACTCAGTACGGGGCCATTACTTTAACTCTTTGTGAGCAGAGGCGGCTGCTCCTCAGGCAGAACGTCTGCCGCCTCCATTGCAGGGTTTCTGTAACATAATAGACGTGTGGCAGAGAATAGTGACGGGTTATTGTGTTTCTTGGTTGCTATGCATCATCGTACCTAGCAATTTACAGTACAGAAGAGTCCGGAGAGGTTACTATGGTAACCAACACACTGTCCTGACGTGCACCCCTCATGAGGCTCTCCCAGCATGCACTGCCCTACGTCAAGTGTCCTTTCCAGCAGAGTTGTCGCCGGACCCCAGAGACTGGTTATCTGAAGAATAGATGAAACATAGGATTCATGTCACAGAACGAGCAGCGGACAGGACGGCCGAACATTCACAGCAATTAGTACTATTATCTCTTTAAAACATGATTTCTCCATTACACACATCACACCTGACTGCAGGAGTCTGACTGCACTTACATCTACAGCTCCTCCGTACCCCGCCAGCCGCGAGAGGGGGAGGCAGCGGCTCCCCGTACCCCGCCAGCCGCGAGGGGAGGCGGCGGCTCCTCCGTACCCCGCCAGCCGCGAGAGGGGGAGGCGGCGGCTCCTCCGTACCCCGCCAGCCGCGAGAGGAGCGGCGCTCCTCCGTACCCCCGCCGCGAGAGAGTGGCGGCGGCTCCTCCGTACCCCGCCAGCCGCGAGGTGGGGGAGGTCGGCTCCTCCGTACCCCGCCAGCCGCTGAGGGAAGGCGGCGGCTCCTCCGACCCGCCAGCCGCGAGAGGAGGAGGCGGCGGCTCCTCCGTACCCCGCCAGCCGCGAGAGGAGGCGGCGGCTCCTCCGTACCCCGCCAGCCGCGAGAGGAGGCGGCGGCCCCGCCGTACCCCGCCAGCCGCGAGAGGAGGAGGCGGCCCCTCCGTACCCCGCCAGCCGCGAGAGGAGGCGGCCCCGCCGTACCCCCCAGCCAGAGGAGAGCGCCCCCACCCCGCCAGCCGCGAGAGGAGGAGGCGGCCCCGCCGTACCCCGCCAGCCGCGAGAGGAGGAGCGGCCCCGCCGGACCCCGCCAGCCGCGAGAGGAGGAGGCGGCCCCGCCGTACCCCGCCAGCCGCGAGAGGAGGAGGCGGCTCCTCCGTACCCCGCCAGCCGCGAGGGGAGGCGGCTCCTCCGTTATCTTTACACACTGGGGTCACTTTTCAGTGTAATCCTGCTTGTACTGATCATGAGCAGAATACTGAGAAAGGATCTCTACAAAACAGAATAGGTCAGACTATTATCATGATTAGTGGAGTGAAAACAGCAGAATTTTAGGATTTATTTTTTTTTTTTTAAACTAGTTAGTAATGTGGAAAACAAAAATAACCAAAAATATTTGAACATAAAATACAATAGGTCGTTTTGTGGGGACACGCACCGAATTAGGAACCCATGGTTGCTTCCTTTCCCAAAAAAAGGGACCCCCAAAGGGAATCCAGACACCCAAACCCTTTGGGCTTGAGGCACTGGGAAGGGGGTTTTACACGGCCTTTTTTTCCCCGGGTTGGAGCCGTACTGCGGGGCCGGATTTGGCCCGCCGCGGCTTCCAACCGGGCCCCGTAATTTTCGGTAATCCCAGTTTCATGAGATTCACCTGAAAATTATCCCCCGGGCAATACGCGCCGTGGATTTAAAGCAAGTCTTGGGCCGGCGGGGAAAACGCCCCGCCCCCCCCCTTTTTCAAGCCGGAAAATTTCGAGCGCAATCCGGCTCGCCAAATTCGGGTTGAATAAGGTGTGAACACGGCCCCAAGGGGGATTAAACACAATATATTTTTTTCTGCTAATTGCGCTGCAAAAGCGCCCGGGGGAAAAGGTTAAAATCATTGCACTCATTGAGTGCTATGATAATCTGACATTTTACCCACTAGACCAGGAGGCTGGGCTGTAGTGCTGTACTTTCCCAAAAGCAGCGTTTTAAATTGGAAACCGGCCCCAAAGGGATGTGGGTAATACGCCGTTTGAACCAAAACCTTTAAAAGCATACACCATCAACTGACTGTCAGGGCATGTGGGAACTGTTTTCTCGGGTCCGGGAAAAAGTATTTTAAAAACAGTGTACAAAAAAAATCCAACAAGGGACCCCAAAGGGGTTGTTGGGATACGTTTTTGTCAGTGGATCGAAACCCCATAGTTTTAAAAAAGGGCGTCTGCTGCGTAAATTGGGGCAAGAATTGGGCATGAAAAATTCTTTATTTGGGGTCCTTAAAAAAGCACCGAAAAGACGTTTTAAATCCCCTTCATAAAAAAAAACTTTTGGATTTTCGCCCCCTCGCCCCGCGGTTTCAATTTCGATCGTATTGTACGTGCAGGGGATAAGTGCCCTGTCCCAAATTTCTTGCGTCCCAAAAACCCCGCCAAAAAGAAAAGACAGTTTTTAGGGGGAGGCGGGCTGCCCTTCCCCCCCCCGGGGGGAAGCGCGTATTAACACACTCCCCCAAAACACCGGCGAAAATTTTAGCCGAAATGTACGCCCGGGAATAAAGGGGGGGGGGGGGGGGGGGTTTTGGGGAAAAAAAAAAAAAAAATAAAAAAAAACCTAAGAGTGTCAGACACACCCCCGTTGCCTTTTTTTTTATTTCTTAAAAAAATGTCCCTTTCCCCCCCCTTTTTAAATTTTTAAAAAACTGACACTGTCCAATTTACCGCTTTAAAATTTTAGAAAAAAAACCCCAGTTGCCCCATTTATTTCTTAAAAATCCAAAGGGGGAAAAGGGAGAGGAGAAAAAACACCGTTCTTTAAAAAAAGATATTTTCAAAACCAAACATATCAGGAGGGCTTCTCCAACATCTCTATTTAGGGCGATGGATGAAACTTCTTGGCATCCGTTTAGCGTATACAGCTCAGACCTTATGTGATAGAAGCCAGAAACATGGACTATACCAGTCTCTTCCGCACACTGGGCTGCACTGGCGCCAACACGTGACTCCTTTACCTGGCACCTCTACCCTAACATAGCAACACCAGCATTTGCTTCTTCCATCTCCGCCAACCTGCACCAGGATAGTCAGAGCCGTCTTAACAGCATGATTGACCCCTGGGTATAACACTGCAGTATTCTCTGCCCAAACACATGACATCATATTATCATGCCACTTATGACTGGACAGTGGCAGCCTGCAAGACTAATTGGCAGGGCAGGGAGCCTTTGGCTCCCTTCTCCACCATGGTTTTTAACTGTTTGTACATCCTAAAAAACACACAGTTAAAGGGGTTGTCTTACTACATTCATTCATCTCACCTCAGTCCTGTTTTCTTTGTTTCATTTTGAATTCAGGGACATGTTTAATGGCTTCCACTAGGCTGCAGTAGAAGCCAGGTCTGTAGCTATAGCAACCAGTGCTGGCAGCCTATCAGGAGAGATTGAACAGGTCTGTAGCTATAGCAACCAATGCTGGCAGCCTATCAGGAGAGATCGAACAGGTCTGTAGCTATAGCAACCTGTGCTGGCAGCCGATCAGGAGAGATCGAACAGGTGTGTAGCTATAGCGACCAATGCTGGCAGCCTATCAGGAGATGATCGAACAGGTGTGTAGCTATAGCGACCAATGCTGGTAGCCTATCAGGAGATGATCGAACAGGTGTGTAGCTATAGCAACCAATGCTGGCAGCCTATCAGGAGAGAGACAACAGGTCTGTAGCTATAGCAACCAGTGCTGGCAGCCTATCAGGAGAGATCGAACAGGTCTGTAGCTATAGCAACCAGTGCTGGCAGCCTATCAGGAGAGATTGAACAGGTCTGTAGCTATAGTGACCTGATGCAGCCCATACAAGAGGGGATATCTCAGAATTGGTAGGACACTGTTAATGGACACATATTGCAAAGTGACTTGTTTTTGCAAGATCTTTAACATAAAAAGCAGCAATCCTTGTAGTGAGACAACCCCTTTAAATAAGCAAAGCCAACCAATGAATCCAGGGTATGTTTTTGGGGTTCCTAGAACATACATAGACCACCCGGGCAACTGCCTAGTGTGCCCAATGGAAGAGATGGCCCTTTGGATGGCACCTGTCCTGGCCATGCCCAATAGTGGTGCCATGCTGCACCCTGCTCTCCCCCCTCAGGGCAATGCTGCATTTTTCTTATTTATTTGCCCACAACAAACAGATCTATCACCAGTGCCCATGCCAGCCCCAGCCTACACCCTGCCCCCGGGCCTGCACTCACCCTGCAGCGGCCATCATAGAATATCCCGACGTCCAGGTTGCAGCAGATGATGGCTGTGGGCAGAGATCGCAGGTCGATGTCCTCCATATCGATGTCCAGGAAATCCCAATCGTTGCCGGTGAGCTGTGAGCCCGGGGCCTCCTCGCACACCCCGAGGTGAGCAGCGAACTCCCGCAAGGCCTGGTCCATGACGTCAATCACAATGACATCACTGACAGAGCAGCCGCCCGGGCACTCGCCGCTCTGACTGATACAATGTAGCAACTTATGACGCGGCGCTGACGTCACACAGCCACCATCTGCCGGCGGCTGCGGGGAATTGCTGCCGCAGCTCTGCGGCTGCGCACACCGCCGGAGCTTGTTCTACAGCGCTATCTGCCGGCGGCTGCGGAGAATTGATGCTGCAGCTCTGCGGCTGCGCACACCGACGGAGCTTGTTCTCCAGCGCCATCTGTCGGTGGGTACTAGGAATTGATACTGCAGCTTTGCGGCTGCGCAGACCGCCGGAGCTTGTGCTATAGCGCCATCTGCCGGCGACTACTGGGAAATACTACAGAGGTGTCCGAAAACTCAGCAATCTTATGAAAGGGGTTGTTCACTTTTTCTTAGGCTCTCTATAGCCTGAACAGTCTTCATAGAATTTATGTCTTTTCTATGTGTGTTTTCAAATGAATTTTTTCTATAACTTTCAAGGGGTTTTCTATAGCTTTCGACACGTAGGGAACGCTAAATGAAGACTTTTTCCAAGTACATCACTCTTTTGATATTAAATTGTTCAGAAGATAAAAGAGGTTTTACCTGCTCTGAGTGCTCACAGGTTTCTATGTTTGCCGTCCTGCTCTCCCTTCCTATTGGACAGAAAGCAGGAAGTGACATCACCTGGCCGCACGGCAGCTGGAGAACAAAGTGCGGAACATTAATCAAGACAGTGGCGCAAGGATTCTGGCACAATTTTCACCAAAAATAATGGAGTACAAGCTTTACACCACATATACTATGTGTTTTGCACAGTTTCTAGACATTTCTGCGGCAAGTCCGACAAATGGCTTCAATAAAGGGGTGTGACCTCAATAAAGGGGCGTGACCTTAATTGGGTGTGATCTCGATAAAGGGGTGTGACCTCAATTAAAGGGGCGTGACCTCAATAATTGGGTGTGACCTCAATAATGAGGTGTGACCTCAATAAAGAGACGTGATCCCAATAAAGGGACGTGACCTCAATAATTGGGCGTGACCTCAATAATGAGGCGTGACCTCAATAAAGGGGGCGTGACCTCAATAATTTGGTGTGACCTCAATAAAAGGGGCGTGACCTCAATAAAGGGGCGTGGCTTCACATGCGCCAATATTTAGGCGCACATTAGTGGCATAAACTAAGCCAACTTAAAGATGGTGTAAAGTTAGACTAGACCGTTTTAATCTGCACCAGATTTATCAACACTATGATACATGTGGCTCATTGTAAAACTCTCTAGTCTAACTTAGAGCTGTCTGAGAGTTAGACACTTGATAAATGTGCCCCAGTGTGCTACCTCTAAGGCTATGTTTACACGGCCTAAAATGGGACATATCTCGCCCCGTATTTCGCGCCGTAGTGCACTAAATATGGGGCGAGATACGCCCTAGTCATTACGGTAATCCACAGTTCTCATAGAGAACTATGGATTACGTCTCCTCTCCCCGCTCGCACAATACGGCAAGCGCGGAGAGAAGTGACATGTCAATTATTCACGCCGTATATGTGCCGAGAATAATGAATGTCTATGGAGCAGGCGGGCTGCCGACCCTCCCCCCTTCGCCCCTGCTCCCGAGCACACGGCGTAATTGCGGGCAAAATACGTCCCGCAATTATTGCCGTGTGAACATAGCCTAAAGCTATGTTCACACGGCTAAGTTTGGGCCATATTTCGGTCCGTAATTACGCGCCGAAGTGCGCAAATTACGGCTGAAAACAGTACCCATTCCATTACGGTAATCCACATCTTCTCATAGAGAACTATGGATTAGTCTTCCCTTCCCCTCCCCGCCCAGTGAAGCCGCCTGGCGGGAGATAATTGACAAGTGAAATTTTTGTTACTAGCGGCGTATAACGTCCGCTGCAATTCAAGTCTAGGGCCGGCGAAGTGCCGGCCCCACCGTACCCATCACCCCGCTCCTCCTACCCCGACCCCCGTGTAACACTGGAAAATTGCGAGGCGGAAGTACGCCTTGCAAATAACACCGTGATGAACATAAGCCTAAGGGTACGGCCACACAGCAAGTGTAAAATGCTGGTTGGATTCTGTATAACTACTGTATGATATACTGTATATGACTACTAAAAGGTTTCCTACATGCCAACCTACTTACTAAGGCGATGTTCACACGGTGTAATTGCGGGGACGTATGCTCGGGAGCGGGGGCGGAGGCAGCCGCCCCATAGACATTTATTATTCTCAGAGCGTATACGCCACTAGTAAATGACAAGTCACTTCTCTCCCCGTTCGACGTATTGTGCGGGCGGGGAGAGGAGATGTAATCCATAGTTCTCTATGAGAACTGTGGATTACCGTAATTATTGGGACGTATCTCGCCCCGTATTTAGCGCAGTACGGCGTGAATTACGGGGTGTGATATGTTCCAATAATTGCCGTGTGAACACAGCCTAAGAGGAACCTATATACTTAACTACCTACTAAAGTGGCCCTATATATTTTTTTTACCTACTGGGGGGTGGCAATATACCTAGCTATCTAGTGGAGGAACCTTAGATACCTACCTACCTACTGTGGGGCCTATGAACCTAGCTATTTGATAGGGCTCTATATACCTAACTACTGGGGGGGGGGGCAAAAATAATAACCCATTAAGTACTACAATATGTCTTTTGTCGGGGGTGTGGCAAACTGAGCTGGCATCCGTGTCCTGTGCTGGATAAAGCAAGGGCTCAGGGGTCTAATGATGGCCAGGACCTGCTCTAATGACAAAGAGGGGACGAGGGGACAGACCTCAATTGAGCTTTTAACCCCCTTAGTCCCCAATAAATAGTGACCATTGCATGTAAATGGTTTGAGAAAGAGGGCTTTCCCTCTCTCACCCCATTAGCACCACCTGCAATGTGTTCCTGGGTAGTGATTTCCAGGTGCCAGGGACCTATTAAAGGCACCATCAATTTTTCTCTTTATCATTTTAGGTCCTGCAGGGGGTGGGGTCATAGGATGCCGGGCAATTTACACAACGGGGTAAAAAATGCACTTATAAGAATGGGTGTATTATATAAGTAATCAAATGATTGCATGTTTAAGTCTCTTAGTTGAACTAAAAAATAATAATAATAGCTAAAAAAAAAGTTAAGAAGAGAAATAAAAAAAAGAAATTCACATTTTTACTATTAAAACCCCTACCTTTAGAAAATAAAAAGAATAAACAAACCCTCTTGGTATCGCTGCAGTAGTAACAACCCAAACAGTAAAATTATCACATTATTTATCTTACATGGTGAACAGCATAAAAAATAAATAAAAAAAAACATACTTCAAAAAATGATCAAAAAGTCGTATCTACCCCAAAATGTTGCCAGTGAGAACTAAAAGTTATCCTGCAAAAAAACAAGCCTCATACAGATCTGTCAACAGAAAAATAAAAATCGTATAGGTCTTGGCATACGGAGACAAACATTCTGATTTAAAAAGTGTTTTTGTTGTGCAAAAGTGAAAAAAAAATTAAAAACTATATAAATAATTCCCATCCTTGTACTGAAGCATAGAATAAAGTTATACCATAAAAATCTTAAAGGTCTATGGTGAATGCTATGATAACTTTATTCTATGCTTCAGTACATTGATGGGAATTAATTATATAGTTTTTAATTTTTTTTTCACTTTTGCACAACAAAAACACTTTTTAAATCAAAATGTCTCCGTATGCCAAGACCTATAAGATTTGTGTGGTGAATGGCATGAATTTAAAATGCAATAAAACAATGGCGGAATTACTGTTTTTTTCCAGTCCTACCTGAAAGAGTTAATAAGTTAATCAATAAGTTATATATACCCCAAAACAGTGCCATTAAGAAATAAAACTCATCTCGAACAAAAACAATCCCTCGCATGGCTTTGTCAACAGAAACATAAAAATTACTGCTTTCGAAAAACGATGATGATTACCTACAGAAATGGACAATATACATCTACCTACCTACTGGGAGGTCCTATGTACCTAGTTACCAACTGGAGGCCTTTGTGTACATACCTACCTACTACGGCGGCCTACATACCTACCTATCTGTTTACTGGGAGAAGGGGAGCAATATAACTACTTACTTACTGGGGGAACCTATATATCTACTTATCTACTGGTTGGGCCCTATATACCAATTCAACTACTAAGCGGTGCTCTATTTACCTATCTAATGGGAGGTCTATCTACCTACCTACTGGAAGGCATACATACCTACAAACTTACAAGGAGGTAGACCTCATAATGGGAGCCTATCTATTTACCTAATGGGGATTTTACCTAATAAATAGGAAAAATCTGCCTTTTTTTTTAATCTAACATATATTGGAGGGCTAAACTAACTAAGAGGAGTGTCTACGTACCTGCTGCCTAATTTTTTAGGGGCTACCTACTGTCACGGATGCTCCTGCGACCCTCGTCGCAGGCGTATCCGTGCCCCGACGCCGAGCGGCGCCCCGTCCCGCACGTCGGGTCCGGGGTCCGCTCACCCCCCTGCCCGTACCGGTGTTCACTTACCCGGCCACGCTCCTGTCCTGTCCGCCTCTGTCCCTATGCGCGTGCGCGCCGGCAGTGTCAGATATAAAGGGCCAGAGCACCGGTAATTGGCTTTTGCCGGTCACTGCCCCTATTTAAGCATGCCCCTTCCTGGCAGCCTTGTCGGATCTTTAGTGCTCATTGCCTATCGAGAGAGCATTCCAGAAGTCTTGTCTACCGTGTACCGAACCCGCTTGCCTACATTTACTGACTACGAGCCTGCCTACCGATTCCGTACCTCACCTACCCTTGGCCGCCACTGCAAGCAAGATCCGCCAGTGGAAGCGACCTGCTAGATTCCCACTGCAGCAAGTCCATCCCGCTTTGCGGCGGGCTCTGGTGAATACCGGGACCTACTTAGATTCCGCTCCCTGTGTGGGCTTTTCCCCCATCGCTTGCGGTGGTCCAGCGGATCCACTACCAGACCGTTACAGTAAGATCCAGCCATGGATCCCGCCAAGGTGCCATTACCCAGCCTGGCGGATCTAACGACCGTTGTTGCCCGCCAGTCACAGCAACTAGGTCAACAGGCGCAGCAATCGAACCAGCTATCCACCATGTTGCAGCAACTCGTCACCGCCCAGCAGCAGCAACCTTCGCCATCTCCCGTGGTTGTCCCTGCCTCAGCGGTTCCTCTGGCTCTGGGGGGCCCCAAGCTTCGGCTGTCGCCCCCGTCCAAGTTCGACAGAAATCTGAAACTCTGCGGATTCATCACCCAATTGTAACGGATATGGTAGTGGATCCTCTGGAACACCACAAGCGATGGTGTAAGCCACGGCAGGGAGCGGAGTCTAAGTAGGTCCGGTTTTCACCAGAGCCCGCCGCAAAGCGGGATGGACTTGCTGCGGCAGGAGTCTACGAGGTCGCTACTCCTGACGTGACTTGCTTGCGGTTGCAGCCGAGGTGTTGCGCGGTAGAGAATCATGAAGCAGGCTCGTAGTCGGGGACAGACAGAAGGTCAGGACAGGCGGCAATGGTTCGTGGTCAAGGGACAGAGGCAGAAGGTACGGTACACAGTAGACGAATAAGACACATGGGAACGCTTCCTCTCTAGGCACAGGGCACTATCGATTCGGCACGGCAGTAGGGAAGGGGCAGGACTTAAATAGGGTCAGAGCCTGGTGAAACCAATCACCGGCGCACTGTCCCTTTAAATTGAGCTGTAGTGCCGCGCGAGCGCGCGTCCGGCCGGCAGCAGAGACACACAGCCCGAAGCACAGCAGGAGCGCGGCGAGGTAAGTGAAGGGGGCTGCGAGCACGCCTGCAGCCTGAGGGTCGGGATGCGGCGCTGCTCGCAGCGGAGGACGCAGCTGGGGTGCGGGTGTGCCTGCGACCCGACACGGGGGTCGCAGGGACACCCGTGACATCAATGTTCTAAGCACGTGGAGCTGATGGCCGATCAATTCCTGTCCGAACGTGCGAAAGTGGCCTTCGTGGTTAGCCTGTTCTCCGGGTAGGCCCGGGCATAGGCTACACCTCTGTGGGACAGGAACGATCCGGTGACGGCGGACCTACAGTCGTTCCTCAGGGAGTTCCGCAGTGTGTTTGAGGAACCAGCTCGTGCATCCTCCGCCGAGACAGCCCTCCTACACCTACGCCAGGGGGATTGGTCCGTGGGCGACTACACGGTGCAATTCCGCACCTTTGCCTCAGAACTTTCATGGAACGAGGCCGCTCTGTGTGCCACCTTTAAAAAAGGGCTCTCAAGCCGAGTCAAGGATGTGTTAGCCACGAGAGAAATCCCATCTTCCCTCAGTGACCTGATCCGGTTGGCCACCCGCATTGATGTACACTTCACCGAACGGGAAGAGGAACTTCGGCAAGAACAATAGTTAGCCCAACCTCGCCGGTTCCCACGACTGGCACCGGTGTTCCAGGGGCCTCCTGTGCCACAGTCGCCAACACCTACTGAGGAACCCATGCAGATCGATCAGGCTCACCTCACAGAGCAAGAGTTGGCCCAGCATCAGCAAAGGAACTTGTGGCAGCCCAGAGCATTACCGGAGGAGTTGTCCCAAGCGTCCCAAGCATGCGGGAAACTTCCGCACCTAGGTTCTGTGGGAGAGGCATTCCTAGGTGCAAACTCCTCCTCCCCACGCCTGTTGATGCCAGTGCAGGTCATGACTGAAGCTGGAATCTGGTTCCAAGTCCCAGCGTTCCTGGTCTCGGGTTCAGCCGGGAACTTTATCCATCAGTCTCTGGTGAGGCAGTATCGTATTCCAGTGATCCGCCTGGAGAAACTGCTTGTGATCTCCTCAGTTAGCGGGGAGCTGCTTAGCGACACCATCCAATTTGTCACTAAATCGCTGTCCCTCCACGTAGGGGCTCTACATAAGAAAGAGATCTCCTTCTAAGTGTTGCCTCGCTCGACGGTTCTCCTCGGGCTTCCATGGCTACGGCTCCACTCTCCTACGCTGGACTGGACGATTGGTGAAGTAACTCGCTGGGGTCCTAATTGCCTGAGTTGCTGTCTGGTGGCAATTCGCCCGGTGCATCCCTGCTCTCGCACGACCCTCCGCGAGCTGTTGCCCGGTCTACCAGACGAATATTTGGAGTTCGCCGATGTGTTCTCAGAGAAACAAGCAGAGATCCTACCACCACATCGCCCCTACGACTGTCCCATTGATCTCTTGCCTGGGACCAGCCCTCGTCGAGGTCGGGTCTACCCCTTGTCCGTTCCGGAGACACAGGCCACGTCCAAATATATTCAGGAAAATCTACAAAAGGGGTTCATCCGGAAATCCTCCTCTCCCGCGGGAGCAGGATTCTTCTTCGTAGAAAAGAAGGACGGTTCCTTACGGCCCTGCATCGATTATCGGCGCCTGAACAAGATCACGGTGAAGAATAGATACCCGCTGCCATTGGTCACTGAACTCTTCGACCGTCTTCGTGGAGCTAAGGTCTTTACCAAGCTGGATCTGAGAGGGGACTGAAATTTGGTTCGTATCCGCAAGGGCGATGAATGGAAGACGGCGTTCAACAACCGGGACGGGCACTTCGAGAATCTGGTCATTCCATTCAGATTGTGTAATGCCCCTGCCGTCTTCCAGGAGCTCGTGAATGACATCTTTAGAGATCTCCTCTACACCTGTGTAGTGTTCTATCTGGACGACATATTGGTGTACTCACCCGACCTCGAAACCCACCGCAGCCACGTCCGTCAGGTATTGAGGCGTCTCCGAGATAACCACCTGTATGCCAAGCTGGGGAAGTGCCTCTTCCACCAAACCAGCCTTCTATTTCTGGGATACATCATCTCTGACCAAGGCTTACGGATGGATCTAGCGAAACTGTCGGCTGTGTTGCAGTGGCCACGCCCTGTCGGCCTGCGAGCCATACAGAGATTCCTGGGATTCTGCAACTACTATCGCCAATTCATTCCTCACTTTTCAACGTTAGTAGCTCCTATAGTGGCTCTTATGAAGAAACACGCTAACCCTCGTAGTTGGCCCTCCGAAGCCGAGGAGACATTCGCTAAGCTCAAGTCTGCCTTTGCCACTGCGTCAATCCTATCGCGGCCGGACCCCGCGAAACCCTTCACGTTGGAAGTTGATGCCTCATCTGTAGGGGTCGGAGCAGTTCTCACGCAAAAAGGGCCCACGGGCAAGACAGTAACATGTGGCTTCTTTTCTAAGACATTCTCACCGGCAGAGAGGAACTACACTATTGGCGACCGGGAGCTATTAGCCA
Organism: Phyllomedusa bahiana; assembly: GCA_025379985.1. Classification (NCBI taxonomy): domain Eukaryota; kingdom Metazoa; phylum Chordata; class Amphibia; order Anura; family Hylidae; genus Phyllomedusa; species Phyllomedusa bahiana. The sequence continues at coordinate 86,933 of JAODAL010000833.1, read as the reverse complement.
TCAAACTGGCTTTGGAAGAATGGCGTTATCTGCTGGAAGGTGCTTGCCATCCCATCCGCATCTATTCAGATCACAAGAACCTCCAGTATCTCCAGACGGCTCAGCGACTTAACCCACGCCAGGCTAGGTGGTCGCTCTTTTTCTCCCGGTTCGACTTCCAGATCCATTTCCGGCCCGCGGAAAAGAACGTGAAGGCCGACGCTCTCTCTCGTGCCTCTGACGTGGTGGGTGAAGAAACTACTCTTGAGCACATAAGTCCCCAGAACGTCTTATCTTGGCTGCTCCAGTTGACCTCCGGAAGGTTCCCCTGGGGAAGACTTACGTAAGCCCTGCCCTCCGCAGATGTATCTTGAAATGGGGACATTGCTCTTTGGTGGCCGGTCACCCCAGCGCCCGAAAAACATTCCTCCTGATATCCCGGTTCTATTGGTGGCCAGATCTCGTTAAAGAAGTCAAGGACTTAGTTAAGTCTTGTACCTCCTGTGCCCGCAACAAGACACCTCGTCAAAAGCCGGCAGGCCTACTACATCCACTACCCATCCCTACTCAACCATGGTCCCACATAGCTATGGACTCTGTAACCGATCTCCCTCCTTCGGCTGGCAACACCATTGTCTGGGTGATCACAGATCGGTTTTCCAAGATGGCGCATTTTGTTCCTTTGCCTGGCCTGCCGTCTGCTCATCGCCTGGCTGAGCTATTTTTTCATCAAGTTTTTCATCTGCACGGGCTCCCTCAGCAAATCGTCTCGGATCGGGGGGTCCAGCTTGTTTCCAAGTTTTGGCGGGCTCTGTGTTTCCAACTCCAGGTGAAGCTCGATTTCTCTTCTGCTTACCACCCTCAGACGAATGGCCAGGTTTTGGGGTGTTACCCAGGGCCGTCTCTCCCATTGGGCCAGGTAGGCCACTGCCCGGGGGCCCCCTGAGATCAGGGGCCCTGCCAGGATTCAGTGTAAGCACAGGCATGTCGTCTGTCACTTAAAAACAGCAGAGGCTGCTGTGTCTTTGCTTTAATTCCTGTCCTGCCTGCGCGGCAGTAACTCAGGAGCTGATATGAGAGCAGGGCTGCAGCAAGTCCCCCCTCCCGTCTGTCTCCTCCCCCACTGGGAAGTGTAAACTAAATCTTCTTGACGCTGCTCCTGCTCCCCCTCAAGACGTCTCCCTCCCCCTCACCTCCCAGCTGTCCGGTCACCTCGCTGTGGCCACAGTCAGTAACTACAAACGGCAGCAGAGTCCACTGGGACTGGGACCCGGCTCAGCACAGCAGAAGAAGGTACTGGGGCTCTACGGGGCAGTGAAACGAGTCAGGACGGCTGAGCACATGCTGCATCATGTAACAATTTCATCCTGTGCCTCCAGGCCACACAGCAGCAGCTCATAGGTTATACAGACTGCTGCATGTCCTGGCCCTCCAAACCCCTCACTGACAAGACCTGGAGATCAGTGAATACAAATGAAGTCCGCAGCTGAGCCAGTGTTCACACAGAACAGATGAGTGTCCCCTCTTGTCTCATTTGTTGTTTATTGTAAACTTTACCCTTTCTGCATATATATTATTTATATGATTTATATGCTGTGTGTGTGTGTGTGTATATATATATATATATATATATATATATACACATAGCCCTACTGTGCTCCGGGAGTGTCCAGGTCTGTTCTGGACGTTGCAGGGAGCTGGACACTGCACATATGTATGTATGTGTGTGTGTATATATATATATATATACACTCACCGGCCACTTTATTAGGTACACCATGCTAGTAACGGGTTGGACCCCCTTTTGCCTTCAGAACTGCCTCAATTCTTCGTGGCATAGATTCAACAAGGTGTTGCAACGATGCTCAATTGGTACCAAGGGGCCCAAAGAGTGCCAAGAAAATATTCCCCACACCATGACACCACCACCACCAGCCTGAACCGTTGATACAAGGCAGGATGGATCCATGCTTTCATGTTGTTGACGCCAAATTCTGACCCTACCATCCGAATGTCGCAGCAGAAATCGAGACTCATCAGACCAGGCAACGTTTTTCCAATCTTGTACTGACCAATTTCGATAAGCTTGGGCAAATTGGAGCCTCAGTGTCCCGTTCTTAGCTGAAAGGAGTGGCACCCGGTGTGGTCTTCTGCTGCTGTAGCCCATCTGCCTCAAAGTTCGCCGTACCGTGCGTTCAGAGATGCTCTTCTGCCTAACTTGGTTGTAACGGGTGGCTATTTGAGTCACTGTTGCCTTTCGATCAGCTCGAACCAGTCTGCCCATTCTCCTTTGACCTCTGGCATCAACAAGGCATTTCCACCCCCAGGACTGCCGCTCACTGGATGTTTTTTCTTTTTCGAACCATTCTCTGTAAACCCTAGAGATGGTTTTTCGTGAAAATCCCAGGAGATCAGCAGTTTTGAAATACTCAGACCAGCCCTTTGGCCCCAAACAACCATGCCACGTTCAAAGGCACTCAATCACCTTTCTTCCCCGTACTGATGCTCGGTTTGAACTGCAGGAGATTGTCTTGACCATGTCTACATGCCTAAATGCACTGAATTGCCGCCAGGTGATTGGCTGATTAGAAATTAAGTTTTAAACGAGCAGTTGGACAGGTGTACCTAATAAAGTGGCCGGTGAGTGTATATATGTATATTATAAAATTATATATATATATATTTATATATTATTTTTATTTTATATAACATTTTACCTGCATAAAAATTCATTATATATGCAGAAAGGGGAAAGTTTACAATAAACAACAATGGGGACAAGAGGGGACAGTCATCTGTTCAGTGTGAACACTGGTCAGCTGGGGACTTATATACAACACCACACTTACAGGGGTACAATAACATAAACAATTTCATGGGTTTGGCCCAAACCCTAAGCCCCAGGACACACAGCCACTCATATAACATATGTATTAGGATGGGGCAAATTTTGTTTTCTAACGAAGTGGAATTCGTTTTAGAATTTCAGGAAAACTTCGGTTCTGAACGAAGTCGAAGTTTGGGGGTTACTTGGTGGTGAAGAAGTGTGCTTTTAAATTGATAAAATGGTGCGAGCACTGGCGCTACAGGGGGCAAAGCACTCTGGGAGGAAGAAGGGCATAGCCTGCATGAAAATGTGCAGAGATGAAGCCAATCAGGGGGACCGGCGGGATTCTGTGACGTCACCGCACTATATAAGTCCGGGCGCGACGCTGAGAGCTCATTACCGCTCTCAACTGTACTGATCAGGGAAGGTGCTGCCGCGGCTGATTGTTACGAAAAAACTGATTTTTATACAGCGATTTCTGTGCGGTGTCTCAGCTTGTCTCAGAGACTGCTTCTCTTAACGTTCTATTTCTGATTTTTTTGGGTATTGGTTCTGAAGCCCAGTGTGCGTCCACTGCGCTGCATATACATTTAAATCCTATCTGGCTCACAGCACATTGAATATCCAAAGGGGGATCTAAGCCAGTTCCTGTTGTATTCAATTAAAGAAAACAGCGTTTTTACAATAAAAATTTACCACTTCATTTTTGGCTGCTCAATTCTTTGGCGCAATTTACATCCAGGGGTTATTAAGCGTTGTTATACAGCTGTAGGGAACCCCAAGAAACCGTCATTTTCAACGCCAAAAATCTTAAAATTTTTCCTGTAGCATAATTTACAAGTGAAGATTAATTACAATTTTATCTCTTGTTGTGTGGCGTAAAAAACACGCCATTGTAACATGCTACAAAGCTACTAGTTTGTGGTGGCTCAATTGTTTGGTGTAATTTACATCCAGGGGTTTAAATTTAAAGCGTTGTTTTTCAGCTGTGGGATCCCAAGAACCGTCTTTTTCCCAACGCCAAAATATATACATTTTTCCTGTAGCATAATTCACAAGCGAGGTTAATTAAAATTTTTCTCTTGTTGTGTAGCGTAAAAAACACCCCATTGTAACACGCTACAAAGCTACTATTTTGTGGTGGCTCAATTGTTTGGCGCAATTTACATCCAGGGGTTTAAATTAAGCGTTGTTTTTCAGCTGTGGTGACTCCAAGAAACCTTTCATTTTTCACCGAAAAAATTTATATACATTTTTCCTGTAGCCTAATTCACAAGCAAGGTTAATTACAATTATATCTCTTGTTGTGTGGCGTAGAAAAACACGCAATTGTAACCCCTACAAAGCTAGTGTTTGTGGTTGCTCAATTCTTTTGGGGAAATTTTTACATCCAGGGTTAATTAAGCGTTGTTCTGCAGTTGTACTCAGTAAAAGAAACTTTGTTTTTCACCTCCCAGAAGAAATTTCTGTAGAAAATTCATATCCGAAGGTTAATTAAGCCTGTTTGTGCTTTTATATTCAGTAAAATACACAGAGTTTTTTAAACGGCACATACAAGTCAATTTTTCCTGCCCATTTGTGGAGCGCAATTTATATCCAAGGGTTACCAAGCTTGTTACTGGGTTCATTTTGGCGTCAAATACAGGGTGTGTATTTATCATTTTACGATTTTCTTCATCAAACAGTGTCTGTACATTTTAGAACAAAACAGTATGGTCAGACAGAGACGGTGGCAGGTCTTACCTGCGAGTGGCGAGGCACAAACATTCCAGGCCCAAGGTCGCAGCACAGCAAAGGGGACGTCGCAGCAGGGGTCACTCGGTGAGGGCCACAACTCCGCTTGTCATCTAGCGGCCGTGTGTTGTTCGCAACCCAAATGGTTCTTGTTTGGGTTTGGGACTAGGTCATCCACTTCCTCCCAGAGGGACATCTGAAAACCCCCGCCAAGAGTCGGTGGGAACGTCACACACAACCCTTAGTTGGCATGGCCCGGGAGCGGGTCAGCGGCCCTCACTGTCCTAAAACCCGCCTCTGTCCCATCCGGTTCCCTCAGCCAGAGATCTACTTTGTGGTCTGGGCTCAGGGGCCACTATATAGCGAGGATGAAACAATTTGATGGAGGGCAGTCGCAGCTATTGGCAGCGAAAGAAATGGGGCCAATATCCCTGCTTTTTGCAGTAGGCGGCAAAGTATAGATGTTGAGAGTGGCATGGGGGGGTCATGTTGTGAGGGTCAGCCTCTGCTTTACCAAAGCCCGGTGATGAGGACAGCAGTGACGATGAAACACAAATAGATGATGATGTAGCGACCGCACTTGGGAGCCGGGGTTAAGGCAAGGGCTTCATCATCGTCAGGAGAAGAGGGCGTCAGCTTGGCGTCGGCAGCGGAGCAGCCAGCAAGTGGGTCGTGTGGCCCTGAGGGCAGCAGGATAGCAGCAGGGGTGAGGTCGGGAGCCAAGCGGCCACGGGGTAAAAAACCCGCTTCGCAGGTCCAAGAAAGTAGCGGCACTGGGGCTCAGCGAGGCAGCGGCCCGGCGTAGTCATCAGTGCGGCGTGTTGGTGGTTAAAATCCGATACTCGGCGGTGTGGCAGTTCTTTGCTAAGACACCCGGGGGAGCCCAATATGGGTATATGTAGAATCTGTAGGCAGGAAAATTTAAGCGTTGGCCAGGGAGCTAACGTTGGCACCACGGTCCTGCGTCACACATGCAGCGTTTACCATCCGGTGGCCTGGGAGAAACGTGGCTCAGATGTGGTGGTCCATCCTGCCGCCGCGCAACAGCGCAGCAGCAGCAGCCCAGTGGCACGCCTGCCTTTGCCGCCCGTCAAGGCTCCACCACCTCTGCAGAAGGGAGCTGTTTCTCTTGACATCATCGCCCGGTCCAGTTTCTCCTGCGCCTCGCTATCAAAGGCGCAAGCAGTCGTTCAGCGAGGCGATTGCAAAGAGACAACGTATGGTCCACCATCCTAAGGTGCAGCAGTGACCATGCTCCTTTTCCAAGTTGTTGGTACTGCAGTCCCTGCCTTTCCAAATGGTGGAGTCTGCACCATTCAGAGAACTCATGGCTTGTGCCGAGCCGAGGATGGAGAGTTCCAAACCGTAATTTCTTTTCCAAAAGGGCAGTCCAGCACTTCATAAATATGTAGAACAGAAGGGTGGGCCAGTCCTTGAGCTTATCGGTTTGTTCCAAGGTGCATGGGCCCGCGGGGAACGTCTGGAGCTGTAACTCCGCACAGAGCCCGTACATGTCCTCAACCGCCCACTGGGTGAATGCGCTTCCGGCCCCGGCACACCAACAAAATTGGACAGGAGACGCCGCTTTCTCCTCCACGTTGTCAAATGCTGCACCTGCGGGCCCAAAGACCGCCTCCTCCTCCTCCACCACCACCACCATCTCAGCCCCCACAAGTACTGCTCCATCATACCACATGTGTAGGGCACAGCGGTGTCACGCGTTCTACCCCCTAGCTTGCCTCGGCGGGAACGAAGTCACCAGGGGAGGAACTGCTCCGCGTCATGCAGCAAGAAATCGATGTGTGGCTTTCTCCGCGCCAAAATGCAAATCGGAAAACCCTTTGGGGACGGACAATGGGAGGAAACATGGTGTCCCCGCTGCACCGAGGAGGGATGGTCCATGCGCCCCGCATGACACCCCGTGTTCAATCTGATTGTGAAAAGGTTCCTGAAGTCTTCCACCGATCTTCAGAAACATTCTGAAATGGCCAGGAAAACTGTGCATGCACTTTATCCATTCGTACAAAGCCAGGAACACCCTCCTCGAGTTGCAGCGGCAGAACGGCCTCCCCAAAACACTTGATATGCGATGTTTCCACCCGTTGGAATTCCAGCCTGCAATGTTGGGGCCGACTGTATGAACAGAGAAAGGCCATTAACGATTTTTTGATTGGGTCAGGCAGACAGAAGTACTCCCTGTGTAACTTTGATGTCAGCCAGTGGCAGCTCATGCGTGACACCTGCCGTTTGTTGAGGCCCTTCAAGGAGGGCGACGTTATTTGTCAGTCGCCAGGACTACGGGATGAATAACGTCATTTCCCCTGCTTCATGGGCCTGGAACAGATGCTGAAAAATCTGTCTGGGCGGGGACTGGGGAGGTGGTGACTACATCTCGGGGCCCCATGAGTCCGGTGGGGATGAAATGGAGGGGAGGACTTGGAGCAGAAGCATTGTCTGGTGAATGAGTGGATTTTTACCCAGGGAAGAGAGGGGGGCAGGAGCAGCTAGATGGGATGAGGAGAAGGCAGTGACCCGCAAGCCCGTGGCAGTTCAGTGGAGTGGAGGCGGGGAGCCCTCGGAGTCTTGTGCAGTGGCCCGCAGCTGTGATTTGCTGGTAGGACAGCCCGAATAGTCAGCATCGGCAGAGGGTGACTTCTGGCTCTCACCCTATTGGACCTGGCTACCGGGTCAAATGGGCCTTTTTCCAGTATTGAGGGGAGGATAACTCAATACTATGGGAAATCTCTTGTCAGTTGGCTGGCCATGGCGGGCATCGTCCCTCCTCTGAAAGGTCTGAGGGGGGGTTTTCAGCGCTCAGTACTACTGCGCGGCTGCGGGGAAAGGTGGGGGGGTCGGGCAGTACCAGTCTCAGCGCACTAAGTCTGGATTCACGATGAGCAGTTTCCCTTCCCCGGGGGCCCTAGTGGGAGGGCGTCCCCGGGCCACCCAGCAGCAGCAGGACCTGAGCAGCCTGAACCAACAGGTGGGCCTTTTTGGGAAAAGCCTCTGCCACCCCGTTAGAAGCCCCCATGGACTACTGGGCACCCCAAAACTGGATTTTGGGGGCCAAAAAACTTGCCGAGTTTGCAGGGGGAGAAGCTGTCCTCCCCGGGGCCAGTGGGTGGGCATCAGAGCAGGTGTTAAAGTGGGCGGGACCCAATCATTACCCAAGGAAAACCCCTTTCTTTTTCCACGGGAAATGTGGAACAAATGCCTTTTGGGTAAAGATAAATTCGGGCCCGGGATGGGTAGGATTTCCCCCACCCCAATCCCTTTGGCGTCAAAAACAAACATCAGCCAGGGACGCCTAAACCCAAACTGGGGGGAAATGAGTCTGGGTTCAAAAAAACCGGGCCTCAGCCACTTTTCTGATGCCGCCACCTGCATGATGCCACACATTGCGGGACGGGTTTCCCCATCGCCCCCAAAACCTTTCTTTCCCGGGGAAACTGGTTTTTGGGCCACCCCCCTCCACACTCTGTAATTTTTCCCAAACTGTTTGGACCTCATTGTGTGCTGTGGCTGCTGCCTTTGACCCCCACACTGTGTACTGTGCCCTCTCTAAAACCTCATGCTGTTGCTCCTGTGCCGTCCCCCCTCCATTTTTGTCATTGTCCCAATCTGGGGCCCTTTCCCCATTTTTTGCCACCCCCAGAATTTTGATTGTCCCATTTTCTGCCTCTTTGTTTGCTGTGGGGCTGCTGTCATGACCTGGGGACACTGTGTCATTGGGGCCACTCTGGGGGCCTTTTCCCCTGTTTTTTGCCCCCTCCAGAATGTCATTGTGCCACTGTCTGGACCTCATGTGCTGCCGCCCCTCCCCCTTTTTCACTCTTTTGTCTTTGGTCCCACTTTGTGGCCTTTTTCTTTTTTCCCAAACCCTCCAGAATGCCCAAGGGTCCCCACTGTCTGCCCTCATGCTGCTGTTTTTGCCGGGGACCTAAAACACTGTGTCATTGTGCCCTGTCGGGACCTCATCCCTGTGCTGTGGCTGCTGCCTTTGACCTCCACACTGTTTTCTTTGCCCCAACTCGTGGCCTTTCTGTTTTTGCACCCCCCCGGAATGTATTATCCCACTGTCTGACCCCCATGTTGTGCTGTGGCGCTGCCGTGACCTCCCCCACTGTGTCAGGGTTGCCACTCTTAAACCTCATGCTGTTGCTCTCCCTCCCGTCACCCCCAACTCTCTGTCATTGTGCCCCCTCTGGGGCCCTTTCCCCCGTTTTTGCCCCCCCAAGAATGTGATTGTCCCACTTTTTCTACCTCTTTGCTGTGCGTGGCCCCTGCCATGCCCTGGGACACTGTGTCATTGTGCCCTCTGGGCCTTTTCCCTGTTTTTGCCCCCTCCAGAATTTTTTTTTGTCCCCAACTGTCTGCCCTTCTTGCTGCTCCCGCCGTAACCTCCATTTCTCTGTCATTGTGCCCTCTGGGGCCTACTACTTTTTTGCCCCCCTCCAGAATGTAAATTGTGCCACTGTTGCCTCTTTCCCTGCTGCTGCCGTGACCTACACCCCTGTGTCATTGGCCACGGGTTTTGCCCCTCATGTGCTGCTGTGGTTTTTTTGCCGTGACCCCCCCACACTGTGTAAAGTGTCCCACTTTTTGGGGGCCTACTCCTTTTTTTTGCCACCTCCAAAAATGTCATTGTGAAAATGCCTGCCCTCTTTGGCGGCTGCTTTTGGCCCTTGCTGCCGTAAACCTCCCACACTTTTCCCATTGTCCCCTCTGTGGCTACCCCTGTTTTTGCCACCCCAGAATGTAAATTGTGCCTTTGGCCTGACCCTCATGCTGTGCTTTTGGCTGTTTGCCTTTTTTGCCCTACACACTGTGTCATTGTCCCATGTCTGCCCTTCATGCTGCTGCTGGGGCTGCTGTGGGTGACCTACACACTGTGTAATATTTGCCATGTCTGTAACCTCATGTTTCCCTGCTGCCGTGACCCCACACTGTGTCTTTGTGCCCTTTTTGGGGCCTATTCCTTTTTTTTGCCCCCTCCAGAATGTCTTTTGGCCATGCCGGGCCCTTTCATGCTGCTGCTGCCTTTGACCCCCCAACACTGGTGATTGTCCCCACTCTGTGGCCAAAATACTGTTTTCCCGCCCCCAGAATGTCATTGGCCACTTTTCTGCCCTTATGCTGCTTTTGGCTGCCGCCGTCCCTCCACGCCTCTTTTAACTAATGTTGCCCCCTTTGAGCTCTCAGCTTGTTTTTTCCAGTTTCACTGGCATGACTTTATCAGGAAACCCTTTTCCCCGCTTGAGTTTTTTGGTCATTTTTTCCCCTCTTAAATGCCCCGGGAATTTTTTAAATTTAAGCGATTCTAAAAGGGGGGGCGGAGTCATGTGCGTGTCATACTAAAACCCCAACATTGTTGAAAAACCAAACCAAACTCCCTCTGCATATTTAAGCATGGAAAAACGTTCTCAGCACCCTCAGGCTCTGTGCAGCCTGGGAAATTAACCCGTTTTTTTTAAAGTGAATTTGTCCCGAATTTAAATCGGAAAAAAGTTATTTTTTGAAAAGGGGAAATTCGGCGAAAGTGAACGAAACGAATTTCGGGAAATTCGCCCATTCTAATTTTGAATTTAAAAGGGTTTTTCTGTTTTTTTCTCTTTTTTTTGGTGGTCGTCTTTTTGAAGTCCCGATTGGGTTTAGCCCGTCAAGGTGCATTGTCGGGGCTTCACCCCTTTAAAGTAAAAAGGCTTGCAGTGGTGAAATCAGCAATGGCACCCTTTACTGCTGAAAACCCCCAAACAGGGACTTCAGAAATGACGGCCCCCAAAAAAAGGGGGTTTTAAAAAGGGAAAACAGGGGGGAGCACCCCTTATACATGACAAAAAAATACAATTTCAAAGAGAAAGGTTTTCAAAGTCTAGATTAAAAAAAAACAAATTATACAAAAAGTATTTTATATGAGCGGGCCCGGGGGCCCCCGGGCTTTTTTAAAAGGGGGTTTGCCCCACTACATTGATTCATCTCACCTAAGTCCTTTTACTTGGTTTCACTTTGAATTCAGGGCCCTTTTACTGGCTTCCACTAGGCTGAAAGTAGAACCGGGGTTGAAAGCTATAGCAACCAGCGTGGTATTTCAAACGGGAAAAAGATCAAAATAGGTCTGTAGTTTAATAGAAACCCACATTTGGCAGTCTTCAGGAGAGTCACAGAGGTCAAAAACCCTTTTAGCAACCAGTGCTGGCACCCTGTTTTAGATCAAACAGGTCTGTAGCATAGAAACCCAGTCCCGGGCCAGCTTTTTCATGAGAGATTGAACAGGCTGTAGCAATATTAAACCATTTGCTGGCAGCCTATCAGGAGGATCACCCAGGTCTAGCTATACGCCCCAGTTTGACGCCTATCAGGAGAGATCACAAAAGGCGGTAGCTAAAGCAACCAGTGCTGGAGCCGGGCCCCAGTAGAATCACACGGGGTCTTACTATACCCAACCAGTGCGGGGGAGCTTATCATGAGAGTTTTGAAAGGTCTGTAGCTATAGTGCCCAGTGCTGGTAGCCTATCGGGAGAGATCACACAGGTCTGTAGCTATAGCGCCCATTTTCGGGACACCCTATCAGGAGAGATAAACACAGGTCTTTTAGCTAAAAGTGACCAGTGCGGAACCCTATCGGGATAGATCACAAAAAGGTTTCGGACCCTATAGCAACCAGTGCTGGCGGGCCTTTAATGGGGAAGATCACCCCAGGTCTTTTAGCTATAGAAAACCAGTGCTGGCGGGCCAAACAGAGAAAAACACAAAAGGCCCTTTTAGTTATACCCAACAGTCCCTGGCCCCCCTACCCATGGAGTTTCACACAGGTCTTTTAGCTTTTGCAATTTTCCAGTGCTGGCACCCCTATCATGAGAGATCACACGGGTCTGTAGTTTTAGAATCAGTGCTGGCAGCCTATCATGAGATGTTTTGAACAGGCCCTTTTGTTTATAGCGCCCTGAGGAGCTGATCCCAAGCCCATACGGGAGGAGATATCTGGGAAATAGGTAGGCCCAACTTTTAAATTTGGACATATTTTGGGGCAAAGTAAACTTGTTTTTTGAAAAGGTTTTTAAAATTTAAAAAGCAGCGATCCCTGTAGTGAGAGGGCTGTCCACATGGAAATTTTTATGATTTTGCTTTCAATAATTGTTCCTGTTAAGGGGGGTTTTTTCAAAATACAATTGTATTTTCCCCAAAAGGGTATCTGTCGGGTTTTGTAAAAAAGAATTCCCCCGGCAGATACTGCGACAGAATCAAAAGGGAAATAAAAGGAGGTGTACCCCCTTGTGGGGTACATACTGCTTATTTTCAGTGAAAAACACTTTTTTTTAAAAGGACTTAATGGGCAATTTTTATTTTTCCCCAAAAGGGGTTTGTATGGAAATTTGGGGGCAGTACCTTTTTTTCATGGAAACCCCAACGGTTTCCCTTTAACCAATGTAATATTATTTGGAACCCACAAAAAGGGTTTGTGTGATGTTTGGGGGGCCCCAAGGAAACACTCTCCCCGGGGGGCCCCATGAGGGTTGTTAAAAGGGGCCCGGTGTTTCCCCTCCCCAAATTTCCGTCTCAACATGAAAAGATGAGGGCCAATTGCTGCCGAAATGCGGAATTCTCTTAAAAATTTTCCTTAGACTCTGAGCCCCGGGGTTTGTTTTCTCCCCTTCTAAAAATCGTAAACGGTTGCATCCCCCCCACCTTTCCCCTTTTGGAAATCCCCCATCCGATTTCCCCCATTGCGGCGGACGCACCTGGCCCCCAAGGAAAAGGGAAGACCCATCTGGTCCCGGGACCCCCCAATTTTGGGCTCCGTGCTTCCGAGCCCCACGGAAGGCTCAAGCTGAAAAAAAAGAAGTCCCTTCCTCCTGCCCTTCTCCCCCCGAAAAGGTGGGGCCCTGTTCGGCCAAATTTGCCGGGCCCTTTTAAAGATTTCCCTTTAACCTCCCAAACTGGGCCCCGTTTTCCCGGGTTTTTCCTGGGGAAAACCGGGGTTGTTTCGGGGCCCGGACCCCCCAAAAATCCCCCAATTTTTTAACCCCGGTTTCCCCCCCCCAAAACCACATTTTAAACCCCCACCCCCAACCAAACCCTTCCCCACCCCGAACCCCCCAACCCCCCCCCCCAAAACCCCCCCCATAACCCCCACTCCCCCCCCCGGAAGCCAGTTTTGGCCCTCTCGGGACGGGGGCCCCCTTTTTAAAATCTTATGTGCCCACTTTATGTCAGAATAACTTTTTTGACATTTTAACCTACCCCCAGGGTGTTTCGAGACTTTTCCCCCTCATGCCCAAAATTTTTCTTTTAAGACATTAAAAATTTTTTTTGGTTTAAAAAAAAGCTTGTTTATTTGTAAAAAATATCAAATTTTCCCGTAAAAAAATGGGGAAAATTTTCCCAAAATTTTAAAACTTCAAAAAATTTCTGATTTTAAAGACAAATGGTTTTTTCCATTTCAAAATAGTTTTACATAACTAGCATTCCCATATGTCTCCCTTTTATTTTTGGACCCAAAAATTTTTTTTTTTAAATTTGTCTTTTTTTTTACGACTTTTAGGGGGGCTTATAAATTTTTTAGTAATTTAAAATTTTCAAAAAAATTTTTCCAATTTTACAATTTTTAAAAAAGGGCCCACCCCCTTTTTCCCAAAAACTTTGACTTTGATTTCCTTTTATGTTAGAAAACCCCCTAAAATGACCTAAAATCAAAAAAATTTACACCCCAAAAAACGTATTAAAAACCCCATTTTTTAAGGAAGTTTTATTAAACCCTTTGGTTTTTAAAAACGGGAAATTTAAATAACAAAGGGGGAAGGGAAATTTAAAATTTTTCACTTTTTTGCAGTTTTTTCAATTTTTATACATTTTTACAAAAATTTGGGGGGGAAAATTTTGGGAATCAGGTTTAATGAAAAATTTAATATTTAAAATTCCACAAATTTCGGCCGTTTTAAGTTTAATCCCCAAATATGTTTGGCCCTGGGGTGCATTATTTGGCCCCAACCAAAGCCCCCAGAACAGGGGGAAAAATCCCTTCGGGCCCTTCGGGGGCCAGGATTGTGATTAAAAATTTTTTAAACGATTTTATTTAGGGCCCATTTCAATTTTGGGGGGACACCCTAAGGTTCCAAAATTTAAAATTTAAATAACCCCCTAAAAAAGCCCCACCCTTTATTTGGGGAAAACTAAAACCCCTTTTAAGGGAATATATCCCGGGGTTTCAGTGAGTATTTTCACCCCCACAAGGCGTTTCCCACAAATTTTTCTTTTTAGCATTGGCTCTGGAAAAAAAAATAAAAAATTTTTTTACATTAAATCTGCGAATTTTTGTTTTAACTTAAAAAATTTTTAAAATTTTTACAAAAAAATTCCTTTGGAAAAAAAACCCCCAAAAAAAATTTGGGGAAAGGGCAATTTCTTTCCAAGTTCGGCAACCCTACTTTGTGGGTGTAACGGGCTGTTTGGGTCCGGGGGCAGGGGGGTTTAAAAATTGGGAAAGGGAGCGCCAAATTTGGGTTTTTTGGCGCACAGATATTTTTGGGAAAAGGGCCATTACCGCTTTTTACAAAGCCCCCAAATTTACTAAAAATAGGTAAACCCAATTAGAAAGTTTTCCCCCCCAATTTTGGGATTAAACCCAACCCCTTGGGGACTAAATTCTAAGGGTATTTATTTTGCATTGTATAAAGGGTTTTTTTCCTTTTCCGTTTTTTTTTTTAAAAAGAAATTTGGGGCCAAAGGGAAATGGGGGGGGAAAACGCATTTTCCCCCCCCCATTGTTTTTGGGCTTCATTTTTACAGTTTTTTTGCCCAAAGGGGTTTTAAAATGACGGGAATATCTTTAAAAAATGGTCGTCGGTAACAATTACAAGGGGTAAATTTTTTTAAAAATTTTTTTTATTTTTTAATTACTTTTACAAAATTTAAAAAGCGAGTTTTTATAAAAAAATTTGCGTTTTTAAATTTGGGTTCCCAAATTTCTGAAACCTTTAGCTTTTTTAATTTTTTTTGGCATATGGAGGGGCTTTTTTTGGGCTTTTGTTTTTTTAAAAGTTAGGTGTTTGTTTTTTTTGGGTTAACCATTCGGGGGGGCGCATGTAAAGGTTTTATCACTTTTTTTTTAAAGGGTTTTTTGGGTAAAGGCTTTTTTTGTACACAAATACAGCAATCCGGGGTAGGGGTTTTTTATTTTTTAATTTTTTTACAGCGGTAAATGGGGGGGTAAAAAAATGACATGCTAGTTTTACTCACCCGGGGTTTGAAACCGTTTTTAACCCAGGGGTTTCCCAAAAATTTTTGTTTTATTTTTTTAATTTTTTAAAGTTTTTTTTTAACAAATTAAAAAAACACTTTTTTTTTAAAAAGGAAAACCACGTTTTTCCCATCGCCCCCAGTTTTAAAGGACCCTTAACTTTTTTTATTTTTCCCTGTTTTTTTGTGGAGTTTGTTTTTGGGGGACTTTTTTTTTTTTGGGGGGAAAGGGATTTTGGACGTTTTTTTTTGGGGAAAAATTCATTTTTGGGGTGGGCCCAAGATTTTTATGCCCCTTTTAAATCCGTTTTTTTGGGAAGGCGGGTTAAGGAAAATTTACGGGAAATCCTAGCGGGGTTTTTTATTTTTATTTTTAATAGCTTTTTCACCGTGCAGTATCCGTAAACTTTTTTTAGTTTTTATTTGGGTGGGTTTTAAAAGCCGTTTTCCCTTTTGTTTACTAAATTTAAATTTTAGTTTTTTTTTTTGAAAGCAAATTTGTTTTAAAAAAAAATTGTGTTTTTTTTGGGTGTAAAACAATATTTATGTTTTCCGTCCAAATCTTTAATAGCCAAATTTTTTTTATTTTTTTCCCGTTATACAAGGACTGGAAAGGGGAAAACTTTTTTTTTTGGGGGGGGAATAAACTGACTTTTAATTGGCCAAAAATTTTGATTTTTAAAAAGAGTTTTTGAGACTTTTTTCTCCCTTTTTAAATGTGTGCAGGGTAAAAAAAAAAATCGAAATTTTCTGGACCTTTTTTTTGGGTTTTTTTTTTTATCGGCTTTCCCCTGTAAGGGTTAATTAACATACAGATTTATAGGGGGGGGGTGGGTTATGCTTACGGGGGCGGATCAAATTTTATGGGTAAAACTTTTTTTATTTTGATCTTTTTGGGGGCGTTTGGGCGTTTGAAAGGGGGAAAAGGGGGATTTTACCGGTGTTTTTAAAATTTTATTTTTTTTGTTTGTGTTTACTTTTTAACTTTTTTTTTATTTTACAAAATACCTGTTTACACTTTTCCCCAGGGGGGGAAATTTAGCTGGGGATTATGGGTCGTTCATCCCCAATAGGAGATCAGCAAAACAGTTTTAATAGCGGGTATGCTGGTCTCCATTAAAACAACTTCTGTCCGCCTTTTCCCCACAAAATGCTTTTTTGGGCATCAGTGACGGTCCCCAGAAAAAACCCGGAAATGCTGCCTTTCCCACCCATCCGGGCGGGTTCTGGTGTTAGGGGAGACCTAAGCCGCACGCCTACGCAATTTTGCCCGGGGGGACCGTCGGCTGGGAGAAAATTAGGGCCCTTTACTTTGACCCCCCTTTTGCCGGGGGGAATGTACGCGGAACCCGATGTATGCGACATGGGGGGGGTTTTAATCCCCCCCCCGGGGCCGGAGCCCCAAACCCCAGCCGTGGGGGAAAAGGGGAAAGGGTTTTTGGCCCAAGGGGGTTAAAATTTAATTAACCCCTGGTTCCTTTCCCGCGATCTTTGCCCCTCGGTTCCCTTGTAAAGGCGCGGCAAGAATCGCCTTGACACGTCCCTCAAAAACGGCAATTTGGGGGAAAAAACCCCCCTACCCAAAATTGCCCGTATGATTGGGGAAAAAAAGGGTGGGGTTTAAAGGGGGTTAAAAAATGTCCCCCACTACAAAAACCCCCGGTTTCCCTTGAATCGTTTTTCTTCCCGGAAAGGACAAATCCCTCCTTTTGGGCGGTGTTTGGGGACGCCCAATTTTTTTGTGGTCAAAGAAATCCTGGGTTTGGGGTAAAAGGAAATAGGGGGAAAAACCGTTTTTTCCCTTTTTGGACTGGGAAAGGGGAAATTTTGGGGCCCAAAGAGGGGGTTTTAGGGGGTGAGGGATAAAAAAAAACCCCCTTAAAAACCGCGAGTGAGGGTTTTCAGAAAATTTTTCTTTTTAAACTCTCAAAAAAAAAAGGAGGGGACCAAAGGGAGGGGGGGGTGGGTCCCTGGTCCCGGGGCCCCCCTGCCCAAAACCATCCGCCCCGGGGGTCGCGGGCCCGGCTTTCCTGCCCCCCGCGCCTTTTAAGCGGCGCCCCTTTTTTACGCACATGGGTGGGGGTCCCCCTTCACCCCCCTGCCCGTCCCCGGTTTGGTTCCCCAAAAACCCGGGGGAACCCACGGCCCCCCGTCCCCGTCTGTTCATCGTCCCCCTTTCGGGGGGGGTTGGCCGCCGGAAAGTTGTCAGTTTTTAAAGGGCCCCCAATTGTGGAAAAATTGGCTTTTTGCCGGTTTCCACTGCCCCCTATTTAAGCCGGGCCCCTTCTGGCACCCTTTTGGCCGGATCTTTGGGCCCTCATTCCTATCGGGGGAAAGCGTTTTCCAAAAAAGGTCCTTTTTGGGGTTTAAACCGTGTCCCCAAAACCCCCGCCCCTTTTAAAGTTTCCCGCCACAAAATTTTGCTGCCCCCCCTGCCCAACCGTCCTGCCTGTCCCCGACTACAAAGCCCTCCCCTACCCCGGTTTCCTTTTACCTTGCCCCTTTGGCCCTAGGGGCGGCAGAAGCAAGATTTCCCCACCCAAAGGGGAAATGCAAACCTGCAAATTTCCCCGCTGAAAGCAAGTCCATCCCTCTTTGCGGGGGGCCCATTTCTGGGGGAAAAAAGGGGGGGGGGGGGGGGGGGGGGCGGGGGGTTTAAAGGGAAGATTTTTTCCCTCCCTGGTGTGGGGCCCTTTCCAAACCTTTGGCTTGCGGTGGTCCACGGATTCCACGACCCCCCGGGTTACAACCACTTATACGGGGGTTTTTTAAAAACCAAAAATGGGGGGCCGGTACTAATCCTTTTTTCTACTAGTGGTACAAAGGGGGCTTAAAATTTTGTCTAAAGGGCATTTACTTGTTGGGAACGGTCTATTATTCTTTTCCCACCCCAAAGGGGGGCTTATTATTCCCATTTGGGGGGCCTTATCAAGGTTTGTCCAGCAAGGGGGGGACAATTGGGGAAGATGATAGAAAAGTTAAAAGTTCAAAAGATTTTTATAAGGGGAAAATTAAATCCCAGGGACAGTTGTTTTGGGGGAAAGTCAGCATAAAGGGTTCTGACGGGATGGAGAAGAAAAGGGGAAAAGTAAATTTTCTCCATTAAAGAGAAGACATCCCCCCCTTGAGTCCCCGGATTGTAACGCACTGTAATCATTTTTCATGTTGGCAGAGGGGCCTTTTGTCCCTGCCATTGGTTTCTTCCCCACTATAGGGGTCACTGATGGGAGAAATTTATTGGTTTAAAATTTGAAATAGTTTTTTTTAATACAATCCAACTGTTACTGAAATACGGGTGGGTCATTTTTTGGGTTTGGTTTTTGATAGTTTTAAGTAATATGTGGCGGGTATTCTTTAGTTTTTTTCCCCATAATTGTTGTTTTAGTAATATTGGTCTTGATATACATTTTTGGGTCAATAAATTTATGTTTGGCCAGTCAATATATTTTGGGGGAGATGCATGATAATGTGGGGGAATTTTTTGGGATCCCCCGTAAAACGCCCTCCCCCAAAAACCAATAGAGATAGCATGTCAACTAAACTGTATGCTGTAAACTACAACAAAAGCTAAACACGAAAACAATGGCGCAATTGTATTTTTTTGTTGTTTACCCCACAAATTTATTTTTTTATTCTTTGGGGGGGTTTGAAAAAATACTTTGTTAAATTTCTTTATGGGGGCCGGGGTTGGATGTTTGGGTTGGCAGGGTTAATGAAGGGGACTGTCTTTCAGTGGGTTTCAAGGGGGCGGGAAAGTTATCTGGTTCATGATGGGCACAGTTTGTGAAGAGACTCTATTTGCCTTGTTCACGTGGGGCAATAATTTAGCACTGTTCATGATGGGCACATTGCTTGGCTTAGTTGAGGAAAAAGACTCTTGAAAAATTGTTTATTGGTGCATTTTAGCTTGCGGGGTTTATCCATGAGAGGTCATCCCCGGGGAAGGGGTTTATGTGGTCACAAATGACCTATTTTAAATGGGGTAAACAAAAGGCGGGTTTGGGGTATTCCCTGAAAGGGTATATACGGGGTTTAAAACATTTATCTATTTGGCTAATGGGGCCAAAACCTTTCCCAAAAAAAGCGTATTTTTGATAGGGCTTTTTTTAAGGTTTTCGTTTTGTTGGTACTAGATAAAGGGGGGACATATTGGGGGGTTGGGCTTTTTTGTATTTTTTTACGAAGGGTACAAGGGAAAAAGTTTTTGGACCCAAAGCCCCGGTGCCACTCAAAAAAAACTCCATGAAATTGCTTATTCAAAGTAGAAAGTCCTTATTAACAGTCAATACTGGAAAATATAAAAGGGAACCCCAGGGGAAACAGTTTTTTCCTTATCCCCAAAACCCAAATTTAGCATCTTTTGTAGAAAAAAAGGAAATTTGGGGAAACCTTGTTCTTAGGGGAAAAAGGTTTTCAGTTTTGAACCCTTTTGATTTAGAACATTGGACAGAACCTCCTCTGACTCCCCACTTTTCCCTGCGGGAGAACCCCTTTTGAAAAACCCCAAGTTTTGTCCATTTCCCCTTTTTTTTTCGCCCCAAAAATTCAGCTCACAGTGTTTGGTGACTTTTTTTTTAAAGTAAATAGAGTTTACCCGGAAAACCCTTTTAAAAAGCCCTGGCTTTAGAAACTTGTAGCTGCATCACCCTTTGGGGGGACTTCCAAAACCAAACTTTGGAAAAACAGCCGGGAGACGCTGGCGGGTTTTAAAACCCCATGAAACAGAATACGTTCCTCCCAAAAACAAAGTGCTAATTAGAAGTTGTCACCAAATTAAAGTTTTTCATGATTTCAGGCAAAACACCCAATGCCCTTCTATGGTGGGACACCTAGTGGTATAGTCTGGTGGGATTCCCAGCGCTCCTCTCCGGTTGGATGCCCAGTGCTCCTCTATGGTCGGATGCCCGGTGCTTCTCTAGGGAGTGATGTCTAGTGCCCCTTTCTGGTGGGATGCCCAGTGCTCCTTTCTGGTGGATGCCCAGTGCCCCTGTCTGGTTGGATACCCAGTGTCCCTGTCTGGTGGGATACCCAGTGTCCCTGTCTGGTGGGATACCCTGTGCTCCTGTCTGGTGGGATACCCTGTGCGCCTCTCTGGTGGGATACCCTGTGCGCCTCTCTGGTGGGATACCCAGTGCGCCTCTCTGGTGGGATACCCAGTGCGCCTCTCTGGTGGGATACACAGTGCGCCTCTCTGGTGGGATACCCAGTGCTCCTCTCTGGTGGGATACCCAGTGCGCCTCTCTGGTGGGATACCCTGTGCGCCTCTCTGGTGGGATACCCACTGCTCCTCTCTGGTGGGATACCCTGTGCTCCTCTCTGGTGGGATACCCTGTGCACCTCTCTGGTGGGATACCCTGTGCTCCTCTCTGGTGGGATACCCAGTGCTCCTCTCTGGTGGGAGAACCAATGCTCCTCTCTGGTGGGATACCCAGTGCTCCTCTCTGGTGGGAGAACCAATGCTCCTCTCTGGTGGGAGAACCAATGCTCCTCTCTGGTGGGATACCCAGTGCGCCTCTCTGGTGGGATAACCAGTGCTCCTTTCTGGTTGGATACCTAGTGCTCCTCTTTGGTGTTGATGCTGGCTACAGCAAGCACACTGTGGGTCAGTTACCTTCATATTAGCTATATTCTGCACAGTAACTTTGTAAATACATTTTACTGTACTGATCATGATGTACAAACTTTATTATCCTCCAGAGCTGCATTCATAATTCTGCCATCTGAAAATTTCCAGAATTCCTTGCTTGCTTTGTTTCTGAACTGAAATTGGGGATTTACATTCTGGGAAGGGTATTCTTTACACAGTACAGTTTTACCGAAAGTTTTTGAATGATGTTTGAAGATAAGCTTGTTGACTGTTTCCCATAATAACCAACTGAATAGTAAATATAAATCTGGAGTTTAAAAGAAGCGGGAAATTTTTGGAACCATGCAAAAAAAATTAATGTATGTAAACAGTGACAGCACCAGCAGAATAGGAGTACAGCCTGGAATCAGGATCATTACGGGGATGGGGTAATGTAATGAAGGGTGCACGGGTGACTGGGGAAAGCAAAATATTTGAGGGCAGTCGGGGATTAAAATACTGATGAAACTCAGGATCATAAAGGATAAAAAAAGTATGTAAACAGGGACTGCCCAGCAAATAGTGAGCACAGTTGGGATTTTAAAAAATTCAGGATGTAACCCCAGGATCATTTCAGGAAAAAAAAAAAAGGGGAAAAAAAAAAATTGTTTTTGCAAAATTTAAATGCCCCCAGCAGAAAATTGATTTGCTCAGGGTTTTTATAATACAATGTAACTCAAAAAAACAGTACGGGATAATAAGGGAAAGGGTACACAGTGACTGCCCCGCGGGAATATTTGAGTGAAAGCTCGGGTGTTTTTAAAATCGGGATGTAACTCGGGAAATCATTACGGGTTAAGTAATGAAATTTTACACAGGGGACGGGAAACCTTGAAATCGTTTGTGCAGCTCTGTCAGGTGCGGGCCAATCAGTTGCGGGGGGGTCCCCTGAGAGGGCGGGCGTTTTGTGTTTTGCTGCTGCTGGGTGTGTGGGGTGTGTTTTTTGTTACTCCCCCCGGGTTTTTGCATCCCCCCTTCCCCGGGGGTGGGGTGAGTTTTTTTTGGGAAAGATGAAAAACCAACCCCCCGGGGCTCCTGTCTAAAGTTTGGGGCCCCGGGGGGGGGGAAAAAGGCGGTTTGGCCTCCCAGGGAGGACCGGGGGTAAGAAGATCTGGGGGGGAGCCACAGCAATGTGGGTTTTCTGTGGGCCCCTGAGTCTAAAGGGGACTTTTAAAAAGCCAAAAGGTTTTTCACCCGTAAGGGGGACCTTTCTGCTGAAAGCTGGGTGGTGGGGGCCCTTGGGGGCCCGAGAGCAACCCGATTTCCCTCTTGGGTTTTGGGCCTAAACTTAGAGGAGGAAGGCGGGGGCATGCGGAGGCCAGGGAAATTTTGGTTTTCCACGTAGGGTTTTTCCCTTTGTTTTGGTAAACCCCCCCGGGGTGAGTATAAGGGCGCCACCCAAAGGGACCCTGAGGGGGCTTCCGGGAGGAGCTGCGCAGTGGTGAGAGCCCAGTTGTTTTTCCCCCCCAAAAAGAAGAAGAAGGGGCTGCAAAGTAAGGTAAAAGCAGCTCCATCGGTTATATTTGAACTGGGGGAACGGCGAACCATGTTGAGGGAGAGAAGGGGCCCCCCCTTTAAAGGAAAGAAACTTTAAAATGGGCCCGTTCCGGGGGGGGGGAAAAATGGCGTAGGATGGGGGGGGAGAAGGTGGGGGGGGCTGCCGCCAGAAAGCCATTGGAGGTAAGGGGGAAACCCAGCAGGGAGGGGACAGGGAAAAATGAATTAAACCACCCAAAGTAAAACCTGGGGCCTGCGGGGAGGGCCCAATACAGGGGGTTTTCCCGCCCCGGGGGGCAGGCAGCGATGTCCCCCTCCCGGGGAAACTCACGCTCCGGGGGGGATAGAGCGACCCGGGGCGGGCCCCCAAGGAGGGGCCCTAAGGGCAAAGATCCCAGTCCAGGAGTCCCGTTACATTTTTGAGACTTGTGCTTTGGAGAAGAGATAAAAGAGGGGGCCCCGGGGGACAGTAAGAAAAAAAAGCAAAAAAACCCAAAAAGAACCGGGAAAGCAGGTAAATTTTTCATGTTTTAAAACCCCCTTTCCCGGGGACCCCCTTGGGGTCCCCCCGGAAATTAAAGGTGTGAGGGGAAAGTGAGAGGAAAGGCTCTGGCGCTGAAACCCTGCCCCCAAACTTGAGGGGGGCGGGGGGCCCCGGAGGGGGTCCTAAAAAGAACGTTGGTGGCTTGGGTGCTGATGACGCTGGCCCCGGGGGGCAGCAATCCCGTAAAGGGGCCACCGGGCGAGACGGTTGCGCCTCCCAAAAAAAGGATTTGGACAAAAACCCCGTTTTTATTGGCGCTGCGGTCCAAAAAAAAAAAAGGGGGCCCCCGGGAAAAGGGAAACAGCAGCATTCAGCAATGGTTCAGGGGGGTCCCGGAAAAAGGGGTACCGTTTGAAGCGGAGGGAAAGGGGAAAGGGGGTTTTGGGGTAGCCCCTTTAAAAAGGGTTTAAGCGGGCTGTCTGGCCCGTCCAAAATTTCGGGGGGCCTGTCCTTTGGGGGTCATTTCCGGGCCCCCAAGTCCCAGAAAATGCTGGGAAACCCACCTTTATGGTTGCACCCAAAATTTAAAACCGGTCCAAACCAGTTGAGGGGAGGGTATGAATTTTGGGGAGAATGGGGGGGTTGGTGGGGGAGAAAAAAATTTTTGGTTGATGTAAGGGGGGCCTTGGGATGGTGGGGTGAGGGGTGGGGGGGAAAGGAAGGGTGACACGATTTTGAAATATTTTAAGGTGGTTTGGATGCTAGGGTTTTTTTTGGGTGGTGGGGGGCCCAACGAGGGGGTGTGGAGGGGGGGGGGCCCTTGCCCGGGGTTCCCCCCCCAAGCTAAGACATGCCCTGTACCAGTTACAAAAGGGTTTGCGGGGGGGGGGTGTTGGGGTCCCCCTTGTCATGGGGTTTTCTGGGGAGGGCCCTTTTTTGCAACGGCGTCTTCTGGAGGCTTAAAGAGGGGTTTAGAGAACGTCCAATGTAGAGGGTGGGGTGGTTGATCAAATCCTTCTGAAAAAAAGGGGCATGGCCTCTACCTTTTCCGAGAAAAAAGGGGGGCGGGGCAGACCACTTTGGCTCTCCCGCACCCGGCAGGGGGGGCTCTGGGTGGGAAATGGTCCGCTTGAGGGGGTTTGGGCAAAAGGGGTTGAGCTCCTGTTTAAAAGAGGGGTTCCAGGGTAACGGAAACTACCCTTGTTTCCCCCCCAAAGGAACCCCCGAGTTCAATGTAATGCTTTGTTGGGGCCGGAGGGCCCTTTAAACTCGTCTGGTAAAAATTTTAGGTGGAAAAGGACAAAAACCCCGGGGGGCGAATTTTTGCCATCCAGTCGGGGGCCCTCGTCAAAATAAAAAGAAAAAGGGTTTCCCGTTCAAACCCCGAAAACGAGTAATTTCCCCTTTTTTGAAACAGGGACTTGGTTGGCCGTTTCGGGGGGGTTTGGGGGGCCCGCCCCTCAAAAAAAACGGGGAAACAAAAATTTGGACATTTTTTGGCTTGGACTTTTTTGGGTTCAAATCGGTTTTGGGGGGAATACGGTTACCCTTTAAACCATTTTGTACCTTCCGGGGAAAAGGAAACGCATCCGATTTTTTTTTTACCCCGGTCAGCTAAAGGCTGTGTCACAGATGGGGCCCAGCCCCATGCATTTCAGTGCCACTACCCGCGCGAAAAGGGGCACACGGGGGGGGCCAAAAGGGTACCTTTTTGCTTTCCTGTGCACAATTCGTTTGTCACTTATTTTGACAAATTTGGGGACATCCATTCAGCCCCGTCCACACTCCTTTGCCAATGGGGGGTTAAAAAACCCCGGCGGGAGAAACCCAAATTGGGCTGATTTTTGGGGGGGGGGACTGGAGAGGTGAAGGAGTGGGGGGGGCCAGTGAAAAAGGGAAGCAAAAGGGGGGGCCCTCCCAACAAAGGGGGACCCGGGAAAAGCCCCAAAAGGGGCGGGAGGGGGGGCAAATTTCTCAGGGCCCTTTCAGGCAACTGGGGAATCGGGGGACCTCTAAAACCCGCCCCTGGGCCCTGTTTCTCCCCGGGTTTGGGGGGCCCCAAAGGAAAGTAAAACGAAGGAGGAATCAGGAGGCTCCAAAAAGAGGAAGGTCCCTTTCCCCCAAATACTCCCCCAGGGTTCATGGCAGGGAAAGGGGAAAGGAGGAGATGCAAGAGAGTAAGCAGGGTAAAAAAACAGGGGATTTAAGATTTTTCTCCCAAACCGGGGTTTCCAAAGAAAATAAAAACCGACCCCCCCTGATTAGTCTCTCAAACCTTTTTCCCATCCCCTTGGTGCACGGGGCCCTCAATGAGGAGGGGCGGGGGGGGTGGGTTCCGTAAGTGGGGTAACTTCGGGGGCAAACAGAGAACGCCTTTTCCCCCTCCCCCTGGGGAAAAAAATGTCCCGGGGGAGGGAGGGCCCTTTTGAACCTGGGGGAAAAGGGAAAGGAGGGGATAGGGCCCAAAATCTGTATCCTTAAAAAAGGGACTAAACGTAAACTAAATGGGGGGGAATGGCTTGGGCAGGGGAAAAAGAAACCCGTCAAATTCAGTCACCCGGGGGTTTTGGCGACGCCCCACCCCCTTTCCCGTTTGGCATCCTTTAATTTTGGCCAGCTTTAATCGGATAGGGCTGGGTTTTTTGCAACGTTTGTTTTTTTAAAAAAGCGGGGAAAATTCTTTTTCTGCGGGAAACCCGGGGCTGCCAGTTTTCAGCGGCAGTGTTTAAGGCTAAAAGGGGATGGTCCCGGGGCCTCCTATGGTTCTTGCGGGCCGACCCTTATACGGTGGGGGCCCTTTTTTTCCGCAGGGGTTTCAATGCCGACGGGTTTTTAAAAATTTAAGAAGGGGGAGGTGCCTAAAAGAGATGCCCTTCGAAGGGACAGGAACTTCGTTAGTTAACATCAATGGTCCCCAGTCCAAGGGGGCCCGGGAAGTTTCTTTATGAGGAT
Source organism: Phyllomedusa bahiana (assembly GCA_025379985.1). Classification (NCBI taxonomy): domain Eukaryota; kingdom Metazoa; phylum Chordata; class Amphibia; order Anura; family Hylidae; genus Phyllomedusa; species Phyllomedusa bahiana. Next base: position 61,598 of record JAODAL010000833.1, on the reverse strand, counting down.
CAAGCGGGGGGGTTTTTTGGGGAGGGCACTTCAATACGGGTCATGGGGCCCCAAAAACAGGGGGGGTTTTTCCAAAGAAAAAAATGAAAACTAATGACAGCGTTGCTTGGGGAATAAGCCTAGCTAGTGGGTCCCCTGGGGGAAAAGGGGTTTCCCCCACATTCCAGCCCCCCCAGCCACGCGGGGTTCCCCTTCATAGGGGAATTGGGTGGTTAGGATGGGACGGGTTTTTTTAAAAAGGGAGGGCAGCCTTTCCCCTTCGGGCGGTTTTGCTGTTGAGGTGGAGTTAAAGACCCTGTTTAATTTTGTTTTTTTAAAACTTACAGGGGAACCCCCCCGTATGGGAAGAGTTTTACGGGGGGTCAATTCGTCTCTTTTTGGAAGAAGCGGAGATTGGGACGTCCTTTGGGTTTTTTTTTCAAACCCGGGGTTCCATTGTTTGGGTTTCTGTGCTTTTGTAAGGCTGAGGGGGGTAAGATTTTTCAAACAAAGGGTGCCCAAGTTCTTTCCCCCCAGCTCTCAAAGTCCAGGACCCTTTGAGCAGGTATCGCCGGGTACCAGGGGTAAAAAGGGGGAAAAAACTCGAAAGATTGTCTGGCGGATTTTGGGGAGGGGGTCAGATTTTAAATACTCACACCCAAAGGCGAGGAGGGATTTTGTTTGGGGAAATAGGTTTTGGGTTTTCCGGGCTGAAACTTTTTCCCCAAACCCGTTATTGGGACTCCTCTCTTGATGTTTTGACGATAAGTTCAAGAAGAAAAAAATCCCCTGGCGATTGGGGGGCCCTCCCCCCCAAAAAAACGCCAGGAAAAAGGTTTTTAACATTTTAGTTTTTTTAAAGCCCTTTTAAAGGCCCTTTTTCCCCCCTCTTGATGGGGGTAAAAAATAGAGTGTCCCCCCGCAACATTCTCCCAAATTCAATAAAGGGGGCCCAGCTTTGGTCCTTCTTCAAAGGGAAAAGATTCGCCCCACATTGTGAAATTGGGGCTTTCCATAGCGTTTTGCTCAATGGGGACAAAAAGGGATTCGGAAAAGGGTTTTGGGTTTAATCGGTTGGGTGAAGTTTGCACCCCAGCTCCTTTCAGGGGCCCAGACTGCTCTGTTCCAGCCCGCGTAATTTTTGTGCTTTTGCCACGTTTTGGGAAAGGGGGGGATGGGAGCAGGGAAAAGGGGCGGGTCACTGGAAGGGGTCCTGCTGCCCTTGGGGCCCGGGAAAAAGTTTTTGACCCTTGTTAACCAGGGGAAACCTCTGGTCCGTCTTCCGGGAAGTTTATGGCCTCCCGGGGGAGGTTTGTTGTTTGGGTTAAAGGGCCCTTTTTTTTACACGGGGGGAGAGATTTTTCCCACTTTTTAAAACCCGGTTTGGGAAATTTGGCCCCCCTTTTTTGGGGTTTGGGGTCGGGAGTTCCCCAGGGTTGTCCGCTGACCCCCTTACTTTTATTTGTTTGTGATCAAACCCTTTTCCCTTTGGAGGATGGATTGGGGGAACCGGTGGCGGGGGTCGGATGGACCTCGGCTCGGGAGGCCCCCTCGGGGGGGTGGGGGCTTTTGCTGATGAGGGAAACCCATCTTCGTTTTCCCCGCAAGGGGAGGAGAGGGGGGTGCTTTTAAAGGGTAGCCCGCAAATCAGGGGTCTTCGGGGCCCAAAGATCAACTGGGATAAGTGTGAGATCTCTGGCGGGAAGGAGATTTCCGGTTTTGATCTCCGGGAAAAACCTTTCCCAGAGCCCGGGAAAGTCACCCAAAAGCCCCCCGGCATTGATTTGGCCAAGGGGGGTTTACCCCACTCAAAAAGGGGGCGCAAGCTTAAAAATTGCCGTCAAAAGGTTTGGTCAGGGGAAAGGGGGTTGGGTTCTTTGACCCTCAGGGACAGGGTTAACATTATCACTACATACCTGTCACGGCGCTCGGTGCCGCGGCTCGCCGCGGCCGTCCACATGTGCTTACGGGGTCCGGCGCGGGTGCCGCGGCTGCCCGCAGCCGTTGTCCTTCTGCTCCAGGCCCGGAAACCTCGTACTCACCAGTCCCCGCTCCTGTGTCCGGCTCTGACAGCTGCCGCGCGCGTACCCGTTGCTTAAGGCGCGCGCGACGGCTGGTCTGGATTTAAAGGGCCAGCGCGCCTTTTAATTGGGTTTTATTGACGGCCGCTGGTCCTATATAAGGGATACGCCCCCAGCACTCTCTGCCAGTTTGTTGGTGTACTTACCGTGCGTTTTGCGTGTATTGGAGTTCTGTCCTGATTACCAGTGTACCAGTCCGCCTGCTTACGTTTCCTGACCTTGCATGTTTGCCGCCTGCCCTGACTGTCTGCCTGTCTCTGACCACGAATCTCTGCCGCCTGCCCTGCCCTTTTCTGCCTGCCCCCCGACCACGCCTCTGGATTACGTCTTTGTACCCGCTGTACCCCCGGCCGCCCACCCGCAAGCAAGTCACGTCAGGGGTAACGACCTGGTAGCCTCAGCCGCAGCAAGTCCATCCCGCTTTGCGGCGGGCTCTGGTGAATACCGGGGGCTACTTAGACTCCGTTATCTGGCATGGCTTAGCTATCATCGCTTGTGTTGGCCCAGCGAATCCACTTCTGCATTACAGTACAAACTGGCCATGGATTCCGCTAGGGTACCTCTGCCGGACCTCCGGGATGTCACAACGGCTGTCGCCCAGTCAACGTATCGACCAGCTAGCGGCCATGATGCAGAACCTTGCGACCCGTCTACCTCCACCGGCTGCCGCCTCCGCACCCGCATCCGTTGCTCCGGCATCCATTGCTCTACCTGCTTCGGCTTCGGGACCTTCAATGCATCTGCCACTCCCCTCACGCTATGATGGAGACCCCAAGAAATGCCGTGGGTTCATCAGTCAGTGCTCCATCCACCTCGAGTTGATGGGGCATCAATTCCCTACAGAGCATGCCAAGGTGGCCTTCATAATCAGCCTCTTGTCTGGAGATGCCTTGGCTTGGGCTACGCCACTATGGGATCGAGGGGATCCTCTGACAGCGGACCTCCAAACCTTCCTCCGGGGGTTCCGCACAGTCTTTCAGGAACCAGGCCGTACTTCTTCGGCTGCCACAGCACTGCTCCACTTCGTCAGGGCGACCACCACGGTCGGTCAGTATTCGGTGCAGTTTCGCACTTCTCGCTTCGGAGCTGGACTGGAATAATGAAGCTTTGGTGGCGACGTTCTGGCAAGGTCTCTCGGGACGAATCAAGGACGAGCTCGCCGCTCGGGATCTAGCAGCTGCTCTGGATGACCTAATCCACTTAGCCACCCAAGTGGATATTCGGTTCGCCGAAAGGCAACAAGAGCTCCGCCTTCAATGGGAGGTCGTCCGTCCACGCCGGTTGCCCCACTTGGCTCCCACTTTTCAATGACCAACCTTTCCCTCCTCCGATGGTTTTCCGAAAAATGAACCTATGCAGGTTGAGAGAGGGCCCCTCTGTCCCAGGAGGAACGTTTCCAGCGTCGTCTGAAGCAGCTGTGCTTCTATGTGGCAGTTCTGGCCATTTTATTGGGGACTGTCCGGTGCGCCCGGGAAACTTCCGCACCTAGGGCTTGTAGGAGAGGCAACCCTAGGTGTCAGAGCGGCCTCTCCTCGTCTGACCATGCCCATAGGTATTGGTGATTCACCGGACAGCACCTTTTATGCCACCGCCTTTATTGATTCTGGATCTGCAGGAAATTTCATAAGCCATGAACTTGTGACCAGGTTTCGTCTCCCCGTGGTTCCATTGATGAAGCCTATGTTTGTCTCCTCGGTCAGTGGCGAATGCCTTAAGGACGCTATCCCCTTCCGCACTGCACCCCTCACTTTGCAGATTGGGGCTCTTCACAAGGAGACTTTGCAACTTCTCGTCCTGCCTCGATCCTCGTTTGAAATCCTTCTGGGCCTCCCGTGGTTACAGGACCATACCCCAACCTTGGACTGGGGCACAGGTGAAGTCATGCGTTGGGGTTCCGCATGTCTCTCGCGTTGCCTGTCGAAGCCGCAACCTGCTCCTCGGGACACTTCCCTGAAGTCTACCAAGCCTCCACCAGGCCTACCTTCGCCATACTGGGACTGCCGACGTCTTTTCAGAAAGACAGGCCGAAACTCTTCCTCCGCACCGACCTTATGACTGTCCCGTAGACCTGCAACCTGGCTGTACTCCTCCCCGGGGCCGAGTCTATCCGCTCTCTGTCCCGGAGACAAGGCTATGTTGATTTACTCACTGAGAACCTCCGAAAAGGGGGCCATTCGAAAGTCCTCGTCTCCAGCGGCCCCCGGGCTTTTTTTTCCCCGTGGAGAAAAGGAGGGTCTCCCCGGGCCCTGCATGACTATGGGGGCTTAAATAAGATTACTATAAAAAATCGCTCCCCCTCTGCCCTTGATCTCCGAACTCTTCGGGGGGGGGCCGGGGTTGGGGGGGCGAATTCTTTTTCCCAAAAGCGGGAAACAAAGGGGTGCTTTTTAATTTAATTCGTATTAAAAAGGGATGTTTGGGAAAAAAGGGGGTTTAAAAAGGAAAGGAATTAGGTTCGGGGTTAGGCCGGCCCTCTGAAGGGGTTTTTAGAAAAATTTGGTTAAGGGGGGAAACTTAGGGGGGAAAAATTACACGTGTCTTTGGGCAAGGTTTGGACGAATTCTAAACCTAAGGAGGGGTAATTTCATCGCCACCACATCCGCCAGGCCCTCAGGGGACTCCGCACCATCCGGGGCTTTTTCCCAAAACCAGAGAATGCCCCTTTTAAACGTACCAGTTTTTACCCCTTTTAAAGGGGTACATTCTCTGAAAAAGGGCCCCCCGGAGGATTTTTTTTCAAAACTCTCTGCAGTGTTGCAGGGGGCCTCAACGGGGGGGCCTTTTTTGGGGGGGGGGGGTTTCAACGATTTCGGGGGTTTTGCCAATTTTTATAGAAAATTTTATTCCACACTTTCTCCCGCTTTGGCCCCCCTGGGGGCTTTAACAAAGAAAAACGCCAACCCCAAAAACCCTTTCCCCCCCCCGAAGCTAAAGAAGCCCCCAAACGTCTCAAATGGGCATTTGTCTGCCCCGGGCCCTTGTCTCCCCCCGGACCCAAACCCCCCCAATTTTTATTCTGGGGTGGATGCTTCCTGGGTGGGGGCCTGCGGGTCCTTTTGCAGAGTCCTCCCTGGTAAACTGCATACTTGTGGTTTTTTCAAAAAAATTTCCCTCTCCTGCTGAGAAAATTATATCATAGGGGATCCCCGAGTTACTGGCCATAAAGTTGGCTCGGGAAGAGTGAGTCACCTTTTAGAGGGGGCCCCGTCCCCAAAATTGACTTCTTAAACCGACCAAAAAAACCTCCTAAAATTTTCAGTCGGCTCAACGCTGAACCCCCGGGCCCCAAATGGTCGCTTTTTTTTTGCCCGTTTTGATTCCTGCTACATTTTTCGGCCAGGGGGGAAGAATGCAAAACCCGACCCCCCCTACCCTTGTGCCTCGGTTTACGGTGGGTCTTGGGGGGGGTCTCCTCCACCACATACCCCCTCCTAAAACGGTTCGTCGCGGGGGCCCCGTGGTTCTTCAACATTTCCCCCCCCAAAAGACGTATGGGGTCCCGGGGGGCCTTGCGGCCTAAAAACCCGGGTGGGGACATTTTTCCCTTAAAACAGTGGGCATCCGGAGTCCAAAATTTCCTTCGCTGGTCCCCCCGTTACTACTTTGTGCTGGCATGCCCCTTTCCTGTGCTCGAAAAAAGGGTTCCTCCCCTTTAAAAAGGGGGCGGGCCTTCTACTGCCTCTCCCTGTCCCGGAAAAAAACCCGGGAAACCCAATTCGCCGGGGACTTTGCACAGATCTCCCCCCCTTTAATTGGGAACACGGCCCATTGGGTGGTAACCGATCTTTTTCCCCAAAAAAGGCTCATTTTTATCCCACGGGCCGGGGTTCCCCCCTTCCCCCCCAGCGGGCCCCAACTTTTTTTCCATCATATTTTCCGCTTACCGGTCTTCTTTGCATATTGCTCTGACGGGGGGAGTCCAGTTTTTTGCAAAATTTTTTTGGGGGGCTCTGTGCTGCCCAGTTGCAGATTAGCTGGATTTTTCATCGAAATAACCCCCCCCTAAAAACTAAGGGGCGGGGTAGGAGGGTTAACCAGGTGTTGGGCCCTACTTCGCACTTTGTGTCCCTCTTTCGGGGAAACTGGGTCCGATTTCCTCCTGGGCATATTTTTGCTAAAAACTTTTAGAGTCAAATCCGCGGGGGGCCTCCCCTTTTTTGTTGTTTGGGGGGTTTACATCCCCCCCAAACCTCTCCCTCTAGCTACCTCTCCCTTGACCCGGGCCTGGATGCCTAAGAAAAGGACATCAAGGCTTTTGGGCAACTCACATGCCCGGGCCCCCTGCTACGACCCTTCCCCCAACCAAATTTTAAAAGCTGACAGGTATCAAGGCCCCCCCCCCAAATTTGGGGCCGGCGATGGGGTTTTGGGGTTATCCCGAATTACATCCCCTTCAAATGCCCAGCTAAAAGGTTTGGGGCCCCAAATTGGGGGGGGGGGGGGGGCCCTTTTGTGGTACTTCGGCGATTAAAAACCCAGTCTCCTATAAGCTCGCGGCCCCCGACTCAAAACGTATCCCAAAAAGTGTTTCACTGCCCTCCTCAAGCCGTGGTGTTAAAAACCGCTTCTCCCTTTGATCTGTCTCGCCTTCTCCTGTTGTTTAATACAGAAAACATCTTTGGGCCCCAAGGGGGTTGCGGCGGAGAAAAGGGTTGATGGGGAAGCGGTTCTTCCTTATTGACGGAAGGGGCTTCGGTCCGGGGGGGGAGCTTTTTTTCGGGAACCCTTTGGGGGAATCTGCCCCCCTGATCTCCTCTCAAAATTCCAAAGGGAAGGGAGGGGGAGAGCTAAGGGGGGGTACTGTCAGGGCGTCGGGCCTCGCTCCCGGGGGGGGGCCTTTTTCCCCCAGGTTAAGGGGTCCGGCGGGGCCGCGGCTCCCCGGCAGCCTTTTTTTCCAATTGTTTCCCGGGCCCCGGGAAAACCCCGTACTCCCCACCCCCCGCTCCTGTGTCCAGGCCCGACAGCCGCCGGGGCCCCTTCCCCCCCGTTCCCTTAAGGCACGCGCCCCGCGGCTTGCCCGGGATTTTAAAGGGCCAAAGCCCCCCCCCCGTTAATTTGGTTATTGACGGCCGGGGTTTTGGGGGTTCCTTTAAGGTTTACACCCCCAAAGGGCATCTCCGGTAAATTTGGGTTGGGGGTGTTTTGCCCGGGGTCGCCGGGGGGTTTCCCTTTTTTCTGACCCCCCAAAAACCTCTGCCCCGGGGCTGCTTCTGCCTTGGCCCCGAAAAGACCGCCTCGGATCGTCCTTTGGTCCCGGGGGGTTTTCCCGCTTTTAAAAACCGGCCGCCATCGCAAGCAAGAAAACGTCAGGGAAACGACCTGGTACCCCTCACGTCTCAGAAAGTCCACCCCGCTTTGGGGCCCGGGCTCGGGGAAATTTCCGGGGGGCTACTTAGACCCGTTCCCGGGCGGGGCTTAGCTATCATCGTTTTGAAATTGGCCCAGCGAACCCCTTTCCGCGTTACAATCCCTGATCCCTTTGCTGTTTATCGGGGCGGGTGGGGGCATCTTCCCGGAAACCCTTTTCTGGACTGGGGAACAAATTTTCTCTTCCAGATGTTATGGGGGTTTAGGCTAAACCCTAGTCAAGGGGGAGGTTACTTACCGTAGGGGGAGAATGGGAAAGGTTTTGGGTAGGGTAAACCCCGGGGTGGGTTCCTTTGTGAAAAACCTTTTTAAATAAAAATTAAACCCTTTGCAAGACCTCGGGAAAAGGAGATGGTTTCCTTTGGGTATTTTTTCCCTGCCCCGGGGATGGGTTTGGTTTTTCCCAGAAAGGGGAGACAAGGGGGGCAAGTAAAGGATTTGCGCACCCCTTCATGGGCTTTCCCAGCCTACGTGCCCGGGTTCTGAAGGTTTTTAGTTCGGGGGGTATGGGGATGTGGGAAATCAGGACTCAGTTGAGGAAAATTCCTTGACAAAAGGGTTTTTGTTAAACCCTTTCCAGAAACCTCTGGGCCCCCAGGGGCTGCCCAAGCCGGGGTTTTGGAGGGTTTGGGGTTTCGACTTTTGAAAATTTTAAAAGGGGTCCCCTCGAAGTTTTGGGATTTGGGTTTGGGGAAGTTCCATGGGGAAACTGTGGGGTGAGGGGCCCCCCAAACTGAAGTGTAGGGGGCTCGGGACCCGGGGATGTCCTCGCGAGGGGTGCGGTGGTCTGTGGGGAGCATGGACCCACTTCCTGCTTCATTTTTCCCCCTTTAAAACAAGGGGTTTACACCAGGGGGGGGGCCCATTGGCTGGTCCAGGGGCCCGGGCTTTTCCTATTTCGGAAAAGGGGCCCATGGGGCATTCAACACCTTGGGGGGTCGGGGGCCAGTGCACCCTTATTTCTTTGGTTTGCTTACTGGTTTATTTACTTTAAACCAAGGGGGCCCCGCGCCCGGTGCTTAGTATCCGGGGCCAAACGGAAAATCCTCCCCGTGGGAAAGAAAGGGGGGGTTAGGGGGGGGCCCCTTAGTTTTCCGGGGGTGGAAAGGGGGGGCTCTTTTTTTGGAGTAAAAGGAAAAGGTTGGGGGCAGGTAAGGTCTTTCCCATTTGGGGGGGCCTTTTGCCTTTGGGGTACCCTACCTTGACGCCTTTCCCTTAACCCGGGGGGCTGATTCAGCCCTGTAAATTTTTTTTTGTTTTGGTAAATATGTGAGAATTAAGGGCTTTCAGGTGCCCAACTTTGGGATTCAGGGGGGTTTTGGCTGGAAAGTCCTGAATATGTGTTTGTCTCATTGTGTTGTATATATTCTTGTATTTTGTGTATCTTGTATATTATATATGTGTTGGGGATTGGGCTTTTGAGTTAGGTTGGGGGGTGGGAAAAAGGGGGGGGGTTTTGTTGGGTATTGGGGTTTATGGGGGCTTTGAGGGCCTTTGAGGACATTTTGGGGAAAAAAAAACCCAAAAATCCTGGATGATTCATTTTAAATCCCCTTAAAAAATTTTGGTGGGGGAAAGGGAAAAAGGGGTCAGTTCAGGGGCCCAAAAAAAAATTAAAAAAATTTTTTGGTGTGCTGGTGTGGGGTTTTTTTTTTTTCTTAAAGGGTTTTTGTTTGGTTTTGTATCAAAGGGCCAGGGCATCTTGGGGTTTTAAGTATGTACTGTATTACTCCGGGATTGTAAATTTTTGTAAATTTGTTGGGTTTGTTTGGGGGGGTATGTTGGTCCCGGACCGTTTATAGTAAACCTGATTTAGGTGCATTGTCCTGTGTATTGGCCCTTTGGGTATTTTTTGGGCGAAGTTTTGTATTTTTTTATTTGTTATGTTTTTAAAATTTTAAAAAAGAATTACCGGATGTAACTCAGGATCATACAGGAAAAAGTAATGTTTTGTACATGTGACTGCCCCACAAATAGTGAGTGAAAACCCTGCAGTATTTAAAACAAAGGGTAAAAAACTTAGGTTTTGTGCAGGGTATGTAATGGTTAAAGTATGTACACGGACGGGAAAAAAACAGAAAAAGTGAATGCACTCTGAGTATAATACAGGGAAAAAAGTTTTTTTTAAACTGAAAAGGATAAATAAAGTAAAGCCTTTTTTCCCAAGGGGCGGGTGGGACTAAAAAAAAGGGCCCGGGACAAAACCCAGACCAACCCACATTTCAAAATCCACCCGAAATTTAAACCCTTTGGGAAATCACCTCAACACTTTTTAAAAAAAAAAAACACCCTCAAAAAAAAGGGAAAAAAGCAAAAAAATTTGGGCCCTAAAATCCCCTTTAAACATTTTGGGGCAGCCCCCAGGTTTCGCACTCACTTTTACAATCTGGGAGAAATTTACCTGCCAAAATACAATGCCAAAAAAAACTTAAAAATTCCTCCATTAGAGAACCCCCTATTTTGGTTTAGTTTTTTAGTTAAAGGGCCCATCATTTGATTGTGAATTTTTGCACCGATCCAGCACCTAAGCAATATAAATACTGACATCCAGTGACTCACAGGGGACCCTCTTTTCTGAAATGGGAAAATTTAAACACTTTTCCTTTTCTTTTCTATTTGTTCCAGGGCCCCCAAGAAAAACTTCTCCTGACCATGACTTGCCTATGGAGAATCTACCACACAAATATGTTAGACTCGTCACTCCTCACTTTTTCAGCCTCTCCCTACCTGTTCCCCACCTCTGTATAAACTACCCATCCAAAATGCCCCTGCAACCCCCTGGTACCACCAACAGTGAAACTGTCTCCAGACGGCTACAGGGCTTCTGTTTTTTCACCCAGCTTTAGTCTTCTTTTGTGTCTCCATATAGCAGACATATACACCCGTAAAATGGGAAGAAAGATAGGCAGACCTCCTTTTAGTTAAGTAGATCCCAATTAGGCAGGTGGAACCTCTCATTAAGTAGATAGGTAAGTTGACCTCTCATTGGGATAAAAGGGGTTATTTTGCCTTTTGTTAAATAGCTAGGTATATAGCCTCAAACATCATTTTGGTAGGTAGGATAAAGGGGGGCCCCCCTTAGGGGTTTTGGTTTTTAAAAAGGCCCCCCCCCCCTTAGACATGTAGATAATTTGGCCCCCCCCCAAATAAGCAAAGGGATGTATATAAGGCCCCCCCATTTTAAATGGGCAGGTATAAAAAGGGCCTTTTTATTTAACCCAGGTAAAGGATTCTCCCTCAGGAGGTAGATAGGGCCTCACCCGCTGGGGAGTGGTGGGGGAAAACTAAAACCCCCGGATTTTGGGACAATGGCGATGTATAGGTGAGTACAGGTTGTTTTTTTATTTTAGTGCAGTCCTAGACTGTACAGGGGTTTCTGAAAATCTTGGAAAATCCCGCAGCACCAAACAGACAGCTGTATAAAGAGGAGCAATGGTTTGGTCACTATGTCAAAGAATCATAGACTTAAAGGGATGTTCTGATCTGACACATTGATGGCATGTCACTAGTGTGATAGGTACGGGTCCTACCTCTGGGACCCACCCCATCTCAAGAACGTTCCCGTGAAAGTCTCTGTTCAGAACAGACAGTAGGTCGCACTTTTTCCACCAAATTTTCCATTTGTTTTATGGGGGTTCTGGGGTCCAAAATCTGTACTTAAAACTCGGTACTTGGAGTCGTGAGCAAGCATGACCGATTCTGTTCTGTACGGATGATTTTAGGGCTCTGTTCCCGAGATGGTGCCCCATCCCCGAAGGGGGACTTGTAAACTACGCGTATTATGGCAGATCCTAATGATATGCCATTAGAGTGTGATATGAGGACACCCCTTTAAAGGTGTTGTATCACTACAAAGATTAATTTTGAACATGTAGGGAACACTAAATGAAGACATTTTCCACATATGTTGCTTTGTTCATTTTTTGTTGATGAGGAGCTACAAATGATTTTATCACCTTCTGAGGGCTTTCAGGTTTCTCTAGTTACTGACCTGCTGTTTGTCTTATCTGATAGCAGGGAGTGACTCATCAGTCCTGGCACAGAACTGCAGCAGCCTCTGAGCTTGTGTGTTATCTGATCTTTCAGACAAGAGACACTAATTACTACAGTTTACTTTAGCTCTGAAGCTTCTCTGGACCTGGTAGCAGGAGATTGTTTATCTAATTAGTAGAAGTCTGAATACACAGCACTCATATGCTAATTACCCACAGCTTGACCAGGAAGTGACAGGATGCATGAATGAAAGAATGCTGCTTTGCTCTATGAAACAGTAAGATGAGAAAACCCCTTTAAGCCTCTTGATTTCCAGAATGGCCTTGAAACGCTATCAGACACTACAAAAACTAAACATGGCAATAAAAGTATACTAGGACATTAAAACGGTAATATATTAGGGATGTGTATAAATAATTCCTCACCATGAGGTTGTTATTAGATATTGCGTATGGTACAACCAGTGGCACTTGAGGTCCCAGCGCATCCTGCATAGTACCCTGCTGACTATTCTCTGAATGTACGAATCGTCTAAGGCTATGTTCACATGGCTTATTCAAGCCGTAATTGCGGGACGGATTTCGCCCGCAGTTAGGGCTTGAATAAGGGGCGGGAGGAGGACGGGGGCGGGGGAGCTGCTCCCGGCCCCATAGACAATGCATTATTTACGGCGCGTACACACCGTAAATAATGTGCATGTCACTTTCACCCCCCGCGGCGGATTTGCCGAGCGGGGAGGAGCGACGGAATCCACAGTTCTATATGAGAACTGTGGATTAACGTAATGACAGGGACGGATTGGAGCCGTACTGCAGCGCGAATATGGCGCGCAGTACGGCTCCAATCCGCGGCCAAATAAGCCGTGTGAACAAGGCCTTATAAAGCACTGTTGGAACAGTGCTCACCTGGTGGCCACTCACCTGGTAGTGTTGTGCATCCGATGGCGCAACACACCGAAATGCGTTGATATATATATATATATATCTACTGTATAGTATGTGTGTATATATATATCCTTGGTGGGAGTCGGCCTGCCTGGCCCCGGTTCTTCTGCTTGATTTGTAGAACTATAGTCCCCAAGGTGAGGCAAGCATGATAATGTAGTTGGTATAGCTTCTTTGGGGTAAGTATCTTTTAGGAGCTTCTTTGGATGCTGTTTTGGGTGATGAAAAAAAGTGTACATTTTTTAAGCGTTTTCAGCACTGATCCTAAGTGTGTTTTTTTACGGATTTTTAGAGCGTTTTTCTGCGCGATTTTTGACTTGCCTATTAATTTGTATGGGTGAAAACCTTGTCCAAAAACGTGTCAAAACCGCACCAAGAAACACGTCTAAAACCTCTTCTGAAGAAGTGTGTTCCAAACAGCGTCCAAATAAGCCGTGTGAACATACCCTAAATATTCTCCTTCCTGGATGGAACAGAGTACGTTTGGATAGGTAACTGACGCTCGATACTATTTAGAATAAAGCATTTTACTGGAAATTATCTAAAAAATAGAAACATTTATCGACTGAGTAACCACTTGTACATTAAAAAAAAAAGGGGGAGCTACGCGTTTCACGTGCGTTTCTAGCATGCTTCCTCAGCCTATGTGTCATACAGCCCGAATGTATGAATGATTCAGATATAATGTTATAACAGGCAGCAGGTTGCTATAATTCCTCCATCAGTCCCTGAGCTATTGCTGTCTACATTGTCTACAATTACAATGTGACCTGTAGCATATATTGGTTAGGAAATTCCTCCAGGAGCCTTGTGGTACCAGTGGGAGGTGTACAGGGGTGGTGACTGGAGGGAGTGGGACATACACTAGCACACTTAGAGGATTTGTCAGCACAGCCCTGACTGCAAGGCACTAATCCTGCACTTAAGCAGGTCACATAAGAAGCAGAGAGGCTGGCAGCTTGGGGACACACACTTTTTGTTGGTGTAAGCATGGCCGAGACTGCAGGTGAGCAGCAGCCAGTGACAGATCTGCAGCAGCAGCAACATTTTCTACAGAAAGTCAGAACAGGGGATTATGGAGAAGAGTTACCACTGAGCAATGGACAGGTGGACAGAGGTGAGGTTGAGGGGGCTGTGGAGGGGCCTGAAGTTGAGGGGTCTGGAGGACATGGGAATGTGAATTCTGGTATGGGAGTGGGGACAGGGGGGATGGAAGAGGCTTTAGAGCCCAATGGGCTGGAAGGTATAGAAAAGATGGAAGTAGCTGTAAGCTCCAATGTGGAAGAGGGTGTAGGAGAGAAAGGGGAGGTAGTGACCCCTAATGTGGAGGAAGGCCCAGAAGGGAAAGGGGAAGCAGTGAACCCTAATGTGGTGGAGGAGGTAGGAGAGAAAGGTGAGGCAGTGACCCCCAATGTGGAAGAGGGTGTGGAGGAAAAAGGGGAGGCAGTGACCCCTAATATGGTGGAGGGGTCAGGTGATAAAGGAGATGCAGTGAACCCCAATGTGGAGGAGGTTCCAGAAAAGAAAGGGGAGGAAGTGAACCCCAATGTGGAGAAGGAAGCATGTGATAAAGGGGAGGTAGTGAGCCCCATTATAGAGGAGTGTGCAGGAGAGAAAGGGGAGGTAATGAGCCCCAATGTGGAGGAGGTTCCAGAAGAGAAGGGGGAGTCAGTTAACCCCAATGTGAAGGAAGGTGCAGATGATAAAGGGGAAGAAGTAAATCCCAATGTGGAGGAGGGTGCAGGGGATAAAGAGGAGGCAGTGAACCCTAATTTGGAGGAGGGTGCAGGAGTTAAAGGGGAGGTAGTGATCCCAAATGTGGAGCAGGGCGTAGGAGATAAAGGGGAGGTAGTGATCCCAAATGTGGAGGAGGGTCCAGAAGACAAAGAAGAGGGAGTGATCCCCAATGTGGAGCAGGGTGCAGGAGATAAAGGGGAGGTAGTGAGCCCCAGTATGAAAGAGGGTGCAGGAGTTAAAGGAGAAGAAGTGGGCCCCAATGTGGAGTACAGTGCAGGAGATAAAGGGGAGACAGTGAACCCTAATTTGGAGGAGGTTCCAGAAGACAAAGGAGAGGCAGTGATCCCTAATCTGGAACAGGGTGCAGGAGATAAAGGAGAGGTAGTGGGCCCCAATGTGGAGGAGGGTGCAGGAGATAAAGGGGAAGCAGTGAACCCCAATATAACGGAAGGTGCAGGAGATAAAGGGGAAGCAGTGAACCCCAATATAACGGAAGGTGCAGGAGATAAAGGGGAGGCAGAAAACCCTAATGCTGAGGAGAGTACAGCAGAGCAAGAGGACGCTATGATCCCTAATGTAAACAAGGTTACAGAAGATAAAGAGGAGGCTGTGAACCCTAATGTGGAGAAGGGTGTAGGAGAGCAAGAGGTGGCTATTATCCTCAATGTGGTGGAAGGTGCAGGAGAGAAAGAGGACGGTTTAAACCTCAATGAGGAGGAAAGCGCAGAAGTAAAAGAGGAAGCAATGAACCCTAATGTAGAGGTAGATTCAGGAGAGAAAAGCAACACTGAGAACCCCAATTTAGAAGACTGTGCAGGAGCATCAGGGACAGTGAACCCAGAAACAACAGTGATTGGGGAATGTCTAGAAGAAGGGGGTGCAGGTGAAAAAAAGGAGGCCGAGAACTCCAAAATGGAAGAGGACACTGGAGAGAGTCAGGAACTCCTTAGTTCTGCACAAGAAGATGCAGAGACAGTAGTGGCATCTCCTGAGGCAGAAACCACTGCACATGGGGACCAAGCTCAGGCACCCACAGAGCCCACACTTATTGTCACACAGCCTGATATAGATGAGGGTGATGCCAGCCCAGACAAGGATGGTGGAAAAAATGCCAACAGTGAAAGTGGTGAAGGAACTTCTAGCAGAGATGAGGATGAAGAAGAGGAGAAAGAGGGAGATACAGATGAGACCAAAGAAACAGCTGGAGATGAAGCAGATGATGGGCAGGAGGGTGAAGGAGCTTCAGGACAGGCAGAAATAGAAGCTGGAGAACAAGTAGAAGGTATGGCTGGAGCAGAGGTAGAGCCAGGGAATAAAACTACAGATCAGGTTGAGGAAGGGGCAGCTCCACACATAGAACCAGGGTGCAGCACTGGAGAAGGAGCACCCTCTGAGATAAGTGATCTTAAGGTGCAAGAAGAAGAGGCAGAAAAAACTTTAGAAGGTTCACAAGAAGAAGGAGCAAGTGAAGATAAAGAGATAACCAAGGAAAAGCCAGAAGAACTTACTACAAATGCAATTCAGGAGGTGACTACTGAAGAAGAACATGCAGACCAAGACCACTTATCAAAGGAGGACATAATCACAGAATGCAATGCTGTCCTGGAGGAGACAACCCAACCAGTGCCTGAGGACAGTCCTGCCAATGCTGAGGACATCCCAACAAAGGAGGAAGCCCAAAATATGGGTTCTGAAGCCATGACTGACACAGTCAAGGAAGAAGTAATCAGAGAAAATGGTATGGCCCAAATGATCAGCCCTGACACTCCTGTACAGAGCAACGAGGCCATTCAGGAACATGACATATGTCTATTTGTCAAGGTAAGGTCTCCATTCATATTATTGTGTGATAATTTGTTTCATGTGTTGTTTACATTTTTGTTTGACTCCTATAGTATTCCTGTAGTATATAGGATAGTATTACTGTAGTCCTGCCAAGTTACATGCATGTATAACAAAGGAGAACAACTCCTCTGACCCTTAATTAGATGGGTTTTTCCAGCTTATAGAAATAAAGCGTAATCATTGTATAAAATTTTCTAATATATTTGGTGTTTCAATGTCTTTGTATTTTTAAGATCTTTTCTTGCTGTCAGTAAATGAGAACATTCATATTTACTTTCAGAGGCAGCAGACCTTGTACATCTCTTTCAGCTAAGAAGTAGATATAGTTGTATCCAGTCTGGACAATGCACTGTGAGCTTAACATCTTGAACTGCAGACTAATACACTGTACATAGTCCTGCTGTCAGGTGAGAAGTGGATACAATTGTACACAGTCTAGGCAATGCTATGTGAGATAATCAGACCAGGGTTCAGACTGATATATCAAACCAACAGAAAGCTTTGTGCAGCTGCATCTTATGTGTTTAGCTTACATAGCATTGTCTATGCTGAATACAAATGTATCATCTCAGTAGTAAGCGAGACTAGCTATGTACAATGTATCAGTTTGGAGTCCAGGTTGTTTATCTCACAGAGCATTGTGTACACTAGACATAATTGAATCTACTCAGTTGAGATCAGGACAAGCTATGCACAATGTATCAGCCTTAGGCTAAGTTCACACGGCTTAAACTGGGGCACATTTCGGTCCATATTTCACGCCGTACTGCGCTCAAATACGGGTGAAATGCGCCCCAGTCACTACGGTAATCCACAGTTCTCATAGAGAACTATGGATTACGTCTCCTCTCCCCGCTCGGACAATACGCCGCGTGGGGAGATAAGTGACATGTCAATTACTAGTGGCGAATACGCGCCGCTAGTAATGAATGTCTATGGGGCCGGCGGGCTGCCGCCACCCCGCCCCCGCATTGCGAGCTCCCGAACACCCGGCATAATTGCGGGGCGTAATTACGCCCCGCAATTATGCCGTGTGAACATCGCCTAAAGGTGCTTTCACACAGTGCGGTTTTGGTGTAGTTTAAATTGCACTGCTATTAAACTGCCTTTATAACCCGCAAGCGTCTTTCAGTTATCTACATTTTTTGGAAAGTTGTTTCAATCGAGTAGTTATTATTATTACTGTGTTTGAAGTCTTGCGGATTATAAACACAGTAACTGATTCCTCACTTTCTCACTTTTTTAGACTAAAAGAAGCTTGTGGGTTATAAAGGCAGTTTAATTGCAGTGTAGTTAAAACCGCGTTGTGTAAAAGATCCTAAGGGTGCATTCACACAGTGCAGTTTTGGTGCAGTTTTAACTGCGCTCCAATTACACTGCCTTTATTACCAGCAAGCTTCTTTCAGTTGTCTAAATTGTTCGGAAAGGTGTATCAAGTAAGTAATCGATTACTGTGTTTGAAATCTTGTGGATTACAAATACACTAACTGATTACTCACTTTCCAAGCAGTTTAGAGAAGTGAAAAAAGCTTGATGGTAATAAAGGCAGTTTAATTGGAGCGCAGCTAAAACTGCACCAAAACTACATTGTGTGAAAGCAGCCTAAAGTCCAAGCTGTTTAGCTCAAAGAGCATTGGGTAGACTAGATACAATTGTATCTGTTTCTCAGCTGAGAGCAGGACTAGCTACATACAATGTATCAGTCCAAATTCCAAGCTATTTAGCTGACAAAACCTTGCCACTGGCCTGTGTCAGCTTCATTTGTTGAAAGCAACCAGAGATTGTGAAAATAGTGACGAAAAGAAACATGAAGTATTGTACATTAGAAAGTTGTAAAGCATTTTAATTGCACACCAATTAATTATGGAAAACTACTTAATATAACTGGCAGGTAACATCACAATGAAATTACCTTTAAAATGGATTGAGCTCATAAATAAATGAACATTTTACACTATTAGAACTTGAAGCATTGAAATCTAACATTGATTTTTTAATTCTCACTTATCAGTTAACTTTTTTTGTGTAATATAACTAATAGCAGCATCATGATGACTGATAATACAGAGATGATGCAATACTTATGGCTTCCTATAACACTAAAAGGGTTGTTCATTTGGAACTACCCCCGTCCATGTATCCTGTTATAGCATGGGTTATTATGCAGGTGTACCCTCCTCAATTAGCTAGAATAGAGCTACTGCAATGATTGGTTTAATGGGTTGCATGTAATGCTGTAACAGGGTTTGCCTCATATAGCTCCTTTTTGTCAGGTCACTATTGATGGCAGGACATGTGCCCTGGTGATAGGGTGTCAAGAAGTCACTGGCATATCCACAGTTTTAGATATAGGGCACTGGTGGTAATATTAATGTTTGGTGAATGAAGGCCAAGCCACATCAGCATTCGAGGTACACAGAAAAAGGGGACTGTTCTGCTCCTTAAAGGAGTTGTCTCACTACAGGCTTTCAGCTTACCTCAGTGTCTGGCAGCAAAGGATTTTTGAATTCAGGGGCGTGCTTCTTGTCTGCCTCTTCTCCTCCCTCTTCCCCCCTCCCCTCAGCACACAGAAAGCTCTCCTCCATAACTTCTATGCAGCAGTGGGAGGGGGTTTGCTGCCAGGGTTAACCCTGTGTGTGCCTGCTTAGATCTGCTGCTGAATCAGCCATAGGCCTCGTTCACACGGCTTATTTGGGCACGGATTGGCGCCGTACTCCGCGCCGGATTTGCGCTTCAGTACGGCGCCAATCCGTCGGAGTCATTACGGTAATCCACTGCTCTCATAGAGAACAGTGGATTCCGTCGCTCCTCCCCGCTCGGCGAATCCGCCGGGCGGGGAGAAACTGACATGCACATTATTTACGGCGCGTACGCGCCGTAAATAATGCATTGTCTATGGGGCCGGGAGCGGCGCCCCCACCCCTGTCCCGCCCCTTATTCACGGCGGATTTGTGACCTCAATACGGCTCACAAATCCGTCGGGAATAAGCCGTGTGAACATGGCCATACTGTACTGTGGTTGAGCTCTTGCTGCTCCTCTCCATAGAGTCAGGAGACAGCAGGGAGAGGGCTGATCTATGAGTGTGAGAGGTCTGTGAAGCTGTGTATGCTAATAGCAGAGCAGGGGGGGATGTAAGTGTTCCTATACCTCCTGCTTAGCATCAGGGGCGTCGCTAGGCTGTTTTATTCGGGGCTCGGGCCCCGAATAAAACTCCCTGTGCCCCGAGTCTCCCGGGCTCCAGGCCGCTGCCGTGGGCTTGGAGCACCGACTGGCCCTTCAGCTGCGGGCTTCTGCGGAGCAGAGCGAGAGCGCTCCCTGCTCCGCTGACAGTGTCGGACCGGCTCTGGGTCCGACACTGCGGGGCCGCCGGGTCCTCCCAGCGCTGAGGACCCGCCGCGGCCCCGTGTGCCTCAGCCGGCAGCGTCGCGATGATGTGATGTCATCGCGACGCTGCCTCTCCTCGGGCGCACAGCGCGTCATAGGCCGTGCGCCCGAGGAGCTGCCGGAGGAGCGCGGGCTGAAGAGGACAGAGCGCGCTCGCCGGGGGAGTTAAGGTGAGTATTACTGTTGTTATTTTTAAAGCGTTTACCTGCCTCAGTGCCCCCATATACTGCCTGTGCCCCTATAATGCCTGCCTGTGGCCCCCATATCCCTGCCTGTGCCCCCATATACTGCCTGTGCCCCTATAATGCCAGCCTGTGGCCCCCATATCCCTGCCTGTGGCCCCCATATTACTGCCTGTGGCCCCCATATCCCTGCCTGTGGCCCCCATATACTGCCTGTGCCCCTATAATCCCTGCCTGTGGCCCCCATATCCCTGCCTGTGCCCCTATAATGCCTGCCTTTGGCCCCAAATCCTGCCTGTGGCCCCCATAATGCCTGCCTGTGGCCCCCATATACCTGCCTGTGGCCCCCATATACCTGCCTGTGGCCCCCATATACCTGCCTGTGGCCCCCATATACTGCCTGTGCCCCTATAATGCCTGCCTGTGGCCCCTATAATGCCTGCCTGTGGCCCCCATATCCCTGCCTGTGGCCCCCATATCCCTGCCTGTGGCCCCCATATCCCTGCTTGTGGCCCCCATATACTGCCTGTGGCCCCCATATACTGCCTGTGGCCCCCATATCCCTGCCTGTGGCCCCCATATACTGCCTGTGCCCCTATAATGCCTGCCTGTGGCCCCCATATCCCTGCCTGTGGCCCCCATATACTGCCTGTGCCCCTATAATCCCTGCCTGTGGCCCCCATATCCCTGCCTGTGCCCCTATAATCCCTGCCTGTGCCCCTATAATCCCTGCCTGTGGCCCCTATAACCCTGCCTGTGGCCCCCATATTACTGCCTGTGGCCCCATATCCCTGCCTGTGGCCCCATATCCCTGCCTGTGCCCCTATAATGCCTGCCTGTGGCCCCCATATCCCTGCCTGTGGCCCCCATATCCCTGCCTGTGGCCCCAATATACTGCCTGTGCCCCTATAATGCCTGCCTGTGGCCCCCATATCCCTGCCTGTGGCCCCCATATACTGCCTGTGGCCCCCATATACTGCCTGTGCCCCTATAATGCCTGCCTGTGGCCCCCATATCCCTGCCTGTGGCCCCCATATCCCTGCCTGTGGCCCCCATATCCCTGCCTGTGGCCCCCATATACTGCCTGTGGCCCCCATATACTGCCTGTGGCCCCCATATCCCTGCCTGTGGCCCCCATATACTGCCTGTGCCCCTATAATGCCTGCCTGTGGCCCCCATATACTGCCTGTGCCCCTATAATGCCTGCCTGTGGCCCCCATATCCCTGCCTGTGGCCCCCATATCCCTGCCTGTGGCCCCCATATTACTGCCTGTGGCCCCCATATTACTGCCTGTGGCCCCCATATCCCTGCCTGTGCCCCTATAATGCCTGCCTGTGGCCCCCATATGCTGCCTGTGCCCCCCATATACTGCCTGTGGCCCCCATATCCCTGCCTGTGGCCCCCATATGCTGCCTGTGCCCCTATAATGCCTGACTGTGCCCCCCATATACTGCCTGTTGCACCCATATCCCTGCCTGTGGCCCCCATATCCCTGCCTGTGGCCCCCATATACTGCCTCAGTGCCCCTATGTTCTGCCTCAGTGCCCCTATATACCATCTTGTGGCCCCTATATACTGCCTCAGTGCCCCCATATACTGCCTCAGTGCCCCCATATACTGCCTGTGGCCCCATATACTGCCTGTGCCCCCCTATATACTGCCTGTGGCCCCTATATACCTGCCTGTGGCCCCTTATACTGCTTCAGTGCCCCTATATACCTAACTGAGGGGACTGCTATACCTATAATTAAGGAGTTGCTGGAAATGTGAGGATTCTAAGATATTTGTGTCCAAATCCTCAGGGACGAGTATTGGCCGGGAGCAATCAGCATGAAGGTGTGAACCGGATGGAGAAGAAAAGGGAAAGTGAACGACGCTGATCAGAAAAGACGTCTCCGGTGAGTCACTAAATGTAACTGCAGTGTAATCACTTATATGTCTGCAGAGCGTCTACATACAACTAGTATCTACCACTATATGGTCACTATATGGCAGTGGTATATGTCTTCAGAGCCTGTGTACAGCTGATAGTCACATGTGGGGTCTGGCAGGATTATTTGATCCTTATGTAGTAATAGTTTTGGGTCTTGGTTTTGTAGGAGGGTTTTAGTAACAATCACTTGTCTGGTAGATTTGCTCCATGTATCGGTGTATGTTTTGGTGACTGTTTAGGGGTATTGTCATATGAAGGTGAGAAGTTCTGAAAAAGTAAATTTGTCATTGGTGATTTTTACTGTACAGTGACTGCTGAGGAGATGGACGGGATCTGTGTGGGATGTGCAGAAAATTAGTGACAGGAACACAAGGTTTTTCCTGTAAAAAAAACATCCACAGTTCACAATGAGGCGTGAAAAATGTCGTGTGAACCCAGCCCTACCCAGAAAAACACAAAGGGCCAGAGCCCCGGATGTTTTAGGACCCTAGCAATGCCCCTGCTTAGCATACAAATCTCCACATCTCCAGCAACAACAAACACAAACACTGTCAGAACAGACACAGGGCAGCTGTGAAGTGAGTTACTATAATCACCATGTGTCACTAATACAGTAGAGCAGGGAGGGGTATGAACCGTTCACATGCCCCCCTGATCTGTTCTATTAGTATAGTCAGAGCTCCACAGACACATCATGATTATAGTAACACACTTCACTGCTGATCAGCCTCACCTCTGCTCTCCTCAATCTGTGCAGAAAGCAGGAGGGAGCAGGCACACACAGGGTTTATCCAGGCAGCTCAGCTACACATGGGGAGTAGAGCCCTCCCCCTCCCCTACAGAAGCATCACATACTGTGAAGGAGGGGCTCTCTGCTCAGACCTGTATTGAGAAGCTGATGAGTCACCAGCACTGGCAGCCAGTGAGATAAAGATCAACAGGTCGGCTGCTATAGAGATTTGAGGAGCTGATGCACTACTACTAACAGGGATAGCTCAAAATCAGTAGGACATTTGTAATGAACATATATTGCAAAGCTGCTTGTTTTTTAAAGATCTTTTAATTAAAACCCAATCATTGTAGCGAGACAACGCCTTTAAGGGCCACATGTATGAAATCTGTCTTGGTCTAAAACTCACTTTGTTGCCCGTAGCAACCAATCAGAGCTCATAGCAACCAATCAGAGCTCATGGCAACCAATCAAAGCGCTCCCTTCATTCTTCCAGAGCACTATATGAAATGAAAGGGGCGCTCTGATTGGTTGCTATGGGCTCTGATTGGTTGCTATGGGCTCTGATTGGTTGCTATGGGCAACAAAGTGAGTTTTAGACCAAGACAGATTTCATACATGTGGCCCTTAGTCTTTTAGAGCCTAAATTTAGTCCAATCCTTAAGACTCTGACATAGCTACTTTTAGCCCTAAAATTCCTCTTCCTGCCCATATTTGGGGTGCAGATTTGTTAAGATCAAAAATCACGATTTGCTGGGCTTTTGTAATATGGTAATTGAATGTGGGAGGGAGGGCACTAAGCAGGAGCCCCCATGGCATTTTCCAATTTTCGCTGCCCTAGAAGCAATCCCGGGCTTGCTGCTGGGATCCCAACACAATAAATTTGCTTTAACTTTCCCTGTAATTGCATTGTGAAAGCACTGACCATCCGGGCTATAGCTATAGGGGGTACAGGGGCAGCAGCTCCTACAAATCCCTGGAGCCTGAGATATTAGTACTATAATGGGAAATGGAAGGGGACAACTATTCAAAATTTGCTTTAGCGCCCAGGATATTTAGGTTACATCCCTGCTGACCAACCATCTTTTTACAACATGACAATCCTGCTGGGTCAAAAGAAATCCATTTTATTTTATCGTCTCTCCTCACAAGTATACCTGCTTAATTCTTCTCTAATATAATTCTCGAAAGTCGTGCCGGTCAGCAGTTAGAGTATTAGGGCATGTTCACATGTCGGACTTAAAATCCAACACGTATTTCCATGACCCTTGCAGCGCTGATGCGCTCTCAGCCCAACCCCACCACCCCCCACGGTCTTTACCCTTCCCTGCTGTGACCCGCTTGAAATGAGCACATACCACACAGGTTGGATAAAATTGGCCACAGCAGCCGTTTTATTAACAAAATACAACATAAATAAATTGCCATATAAAAATATAACATAAACTCTCCAATATATATATATACATGTATATATGAAACTCCATCACAACCCCCACATACCATTATATATACATATATATATATACATACCTCAACATAATTACATACATATACCCATATAACTGTAAACTTTAACTCCAGGAACACCACAACCAAGTGGGGCAGAGGTCCTTGGAACCAGCCAACCTACGACCTGGCGACCAAATCCCCGAAGGGAACCAAAACACCACTTACCCCCAGCCGTACTCCACTGGCTCGGGGGTCCTAAAGCCATACAAGATGGCTCACCCATTTTGCTCTGCAGGGATTCCAGCCTGCAAGAGCCCACCACCTTCGCCAGGTCGATTCACCATTCTCAAAACTAGGAGGGAATCATACCCCGAATGACTCCCTCACCGTATCTCCTCGTCCAATTCCAAGAACCCCCGCCGCCAACGACTACCATGACGACCTCAGACTTGCTTCCCCTAAAAAAAACCAACTAGGGAGGGAGGGTGGAACAGCTGGGTCTCGGCGCGAAAGTGCCGCACGGCCGGAAGGGGAGGCATTAAATACACCTCACCACTTCCGCTCAGCCTCCGCTTCCGGCCGCACGTACACCGCGGCTTCAGCCGCGCCCAGCCCGCCGGGTCGTGGCGCGCCTCCCCTAGGGGGCGGGGCCCGGTCCGGCGCGCTGCTCAACGAGAATCCAAAGCTGAGTCCCAGATTTGTGCCACGGCCATGCTACAGATTTTTGGATCCGCATGAGGATTAGCCCCACTGGCAGATCCCCGTCATTTCCATCGGAATTAAGTAACATGCCCCCTATTTTCATGGCAAATATTCTGTGTCACAGCAAAAATGTGTTGAAATTTCCCATTGTTTGTGAATAGGATTGCAGAAAGCCTATTTATGTCAGATTTGATGCAGTTTCAGGCACTGAACAGATGTCAAAAAATAGGTTGAAAGTTATTTTATACCATCAGATCATACAAGTGTCTTAAGAAATGACTCTGCGAGAGAGTTATTGTACCTGTATGAAATGATGGAAGAATATATAAACTTTTGTCATGGAGTGCCGAAATTCTCCCCCTCCCCCTTTCAGGGCCGTTTTAACAGTATCATGGGCCCCTGGGCAGAGCAGTGAGCTGGGCCCCCCAACCAACACAGCCACTAACAGAAACAAATATATACATTATCGATATTAAACTTATATTTATTTATTCTTTCAATAAAATATGCTCTTTTTACATAGTTTAATTCCTTACTGACACAGGACATAATCGAATGTTCTGGTGCCGGTAATGTTCTATGTAGCAGGATAACTCCGTTATCATGCTATATAGAAGGCTGGTGTACGCTGCTAGCTGCATCTGATACTGTCCGGCCAGATTCTCCACTTATTAACCCTTTAAGCACTGTGGTGACTGCAGCAGTGGTGTTTAAATGAATTAGAAACGCTGCTGCACAATCTAATCTGATTAGTACATGGACTTCACACAGCGGAGAGGATTTATTTTTTTAACCAGACATAGATACAGTAATCTACTTCAAGTGTGGGTAAAAAAAAAAAAAAAAAGTTTACCCCTGGCCTGTATTGAGTGCATGTCCTAATCGTTGTCCTAATCATGTCCTAACCTATTATCAGATAGCTATAATACCACCAAACAGTGACTAAATAGCACCAACAAACTCTATATAAAAAGACAATCATACAGTGACTGAGAAATACCTGCAGACTGTGGATGAATGAAAACACGGTAATAAAATACCAAAATGACCAGCATACTTTGAATGAATATCACTACCATATGGAGACTGTACAGTGGTCATATAGTGACCAGACTGCGCACAATCTGCAGTCCTATCATATTGCAGACTGAGTACATTTATAAAGTACAGATAAAACAGTAAAATGCAGAATACACAATTAAATATATTGACTCACAGGTGACGCCTCTGACAGGAGTTGCTTCATTATCCCCCATTTTAGACCGCGATAACTTCTTCCAATCATTATGTATAGGGAACAAAGCACCCACCAGGTACCCACTTGTTCAATGGGTGTCATTTAACCATTTACCACTGCAGAGATTTTTGTTAACGTGGCGTTCTTATTTTCCTCCCTGCCTAATGTTTTTTTGGGGGGGTTTTGTCTTCATACACAAGCGCTTTTTTTTTTTTGCGGAACATGATGTACTTTCTAATGTTACTTGGTAATATGAAAAAAAACAGAATTGTACAAGCTGAGGGTTTGTTGTTATGGAGTTCGCAGTTCAGTATCATTATCTCCCTCTGTGTGACTTGTGTCCAGTGTGCACATCCCCTGACCCTCACCCCCTCCTCTCCTTCTCCTGAACTTACAATGTGGGCAGACTGAGTGTGTAAACCATACATGCCACCTCTCCCGTTTTTGGCGGGGGGGTGCCGCTATTTGGGGTCGTCCCCCCCCGCGCTACTCTTGCGCCGCCGGACCGCTCCTACAGGCGGGTGAAGCGGCCGCAGCGGCCGCTCACCCGCCCGCGGTCTCACTGTGCGGGGAGGAGGCAGGAGGGATCGCTCCCTCCTCCCCCTGTATGTACGGCGCCGGTGCGTGCGCCGCACATACAGGTCAGCGGCGCAGGGGAAGTGACGCGCGGCTGCAGGGGTGTGACGGGCGGCTGCTCTCACTTCCCCCTGCGCCGCTGAAGAGATCGGGCAGGAGCTGGCCGCGCTGCAGGAGCCTGGTAAGGTAAGTGGATTTTATTATTTTATTTTTATTAGCTTTAGGGGGCTCTACCTGGCTAACAGAGAGGGCAACTACCTGGCAACAATGGGGGCATCACCTGGCAACAATGGGGGCACTACCTGGCAACAAAGGGGGCACTACCTGGCAACAGAGGGGCACTACCTGGCAACAAAGGGGGCACTACCTGGCTAACAGATGGGGGCACTATCTGGCTAACAGATGGGGGCACTACCTGGCAACAGAGGGGTACTACCTGGCAACAGAGGGGGCACTACCTGGCAACAGAGGGGACATCTACCTGGCAAACAGATGGGGGCACTACCTGGCTAACAGATGGGTGCACTACCTGGCTAACAGATGGGGCACTACCTGGCAACAGAGGGGACATCTACCTGGCAACAGAGGGGGCACTACCTGGCAAACCCTGGGGGCACTACCTGGCAACAATGGGGGCACTACCTGGCAAACAATGTGGGCACTACCTGGCTAACAGATGGGGCACTACCTGGCTGACAATGGGGGCACTACCTGGCTAACAATGGGGGCACCTACCTGGCTAACAATGGGGGCACCTACCTGGCTAACATGGGGGCACCTACCTGGCTAACAAAGGGGGGCATCTACCTGGCTACAAATTTGTCTCTACCTGGCTACAGAGGGGGCATCTACTTGGCTACAAGGGGGCATCTACCGGCCTGTAAGGGGCACTACCTGGTTATGGGGGCTACTACCAGGCTATAAGGGCATCTACCTGGCTTTCTTCCAAAGCCGTTATGCAGTTAGGTGGAGTGGGTGTGGCTTTTTTGAAGGGGCGTGGCATACCGACAAGATGGGCGTGTCCATGCAAATTTTTGCCGCGGCGCGCTTAGCGCGCCGCCCACTGAAGTCTCCTACTTTTTCATTTTCAAAAGTTGCCAACTATGGTGTAAACTACTTACACACAGAGGATCTGACAGGGAGAGGAGACGCTGCTTCTTCTGCTACAGGGGGGAGGTGAGCGTGCACTGTGCTCTGTCATGTAAGGCTATGTTCACACGGCTTAATTGCGGGACGTAATTACGCCCCGCAATTACGCCGTGTGGACGGGGGCGGGGCGGGAGCGGGTGAGCGAGCGGGGGGCCGTCACTTCGCTGGCCCATAGACAATCACTGCTAGCGGCGCGTATACGCCGCTAGAAAGTGACATTTCAATTATCTCCCCGCCCGGCGTATTGTCCGAGCAGGGAGAGGAGACGTAATCCATAGTTCTCTATGAGAACTGTGAATTGCCGTAATGAATGGGCCGTTTTCGGCCCGTAATTGGCGCACTTCGGCGCGTAATTACGGACCGAAATACGTCCCATTTTATGCCGTGTGAACATGCCTTAAGGGAGCAGCAGAGCGAAGTCCTGCTGTTCCGATGACCGCTCACCCCTCCCTGCAGATCGCACACTCTTTCTTGTTATCTGTTTCGTCCCTCTATTCTTTTATGCTGTCACCCAGACTAAGACACAGTCCTGCTCCTATATTTACTGGGCAGGGTAGGTGTCTGCCCAGCAGGGCCCCTGTGCTCATGGGGCCCCCGGGCAAGAGCCTACCTTGCCCAATGGAAGAGATGGCCCTGCCCCCTTTTATATGCAGCTCTGGAAAAAATTAAGAGACCACTGCACAGTTTTCTAAAAATCAGCCTCTCTACATGTCTGACGGCCAATCCATACCAGTGTCAGTTGAATTCCAACCAAAGTCCACCTCATTCTACTTAATGTGCTTCTGATTAGGTGATCACCTGAACCAAATCTTATTCAATGAAGGAAAGTAAAAAAAGCACTGCTGTGGTCTTCACAGTCCTCTTACAATAGGACGAGCTGGATGGCAAAACAAGTGTCTTATTAGTCTTATTGTTTCTAAATAAATATGAACTTGTTTTCTTTGCATTATTTGGCGATGTTCACACGGCTTATTGCCGACTTAATTGCGGGGACGGATTTCGCCTCGCAATTATGCCGGCTCCATGCAGCGGGGGCAGGGATGGGGGGTTTGTGGCAGGTCGCCGGCCCCATAGACATCCATTATCCACGGCACGTATCCCGCTGGGATAATTTGCACATCACTTTCTCCCCAGAGGAACTGAAAATTTTGCAGTGGTCTCTTAACCCCTTACCGACCTTTGACGTACCCATACGTCAAGGTCGGGTAGGGGTTCCCGCAAATTGACGTATGGGTACGTCATGGCGACCTTGCGAGCTCACAAGCGGAGTGCGCAAGATCGCGGCATGGAACCAGTGGTATATCATGCCGCATCCCCCACAGCCGGAGTGAGCTCCGGCCGCGGGGGATTAACCCCTCGACGTTGCGACATCGTGGTCGCGACATCGAAGCTGCAGGCAGCAGGAGTGAGCTCCTGCTGCCCGCGATCCCGGCGCAGTAATGGCGCTCAGCGCCGCTACTGATCTCCTACCAGACAGCACGGACACTGAATGACAGCATCCGAGTTGTCTGGTGATGTCACGATGCCCACAATGCAATGTGGGCAGCGTGACTGACAGTTGCCATGGAGACCAGTATACAGCTATAAGCTGTGTACTGATCTCCTATTGCATGAACGATCTAACGATCGTTCATACAAGTCCCCCCTGGGGAAGAGTGTAAAAAGTGGGAAAAAGTAAAACACAAAAAATGAAATAAAAACACGTCCACCGCCCTTTTCCCCTTTGCAAACGCCAATCGCCCCAAAAAGATCAAAAATAAATAAAGTACCCATATTTGGTATCGGCGCGTGCGTAACGACCCACCCTATAAATCTGTCATGTTAATTAACCCGTATGGTGAACGCCGTAAAAAAAAAAAACACTCACAGAATTGCGATTTTTGTTCATCCCGCAGCACATAAAATGCAGTAAAAAGTCATCAAAAACTCATATCAACATCAAAGTGGTGCCAATTAAAACGTTAGTTCATCCCGCAAAAAAAAGTCCTTACACAGCAATGTATATGGAAAAATTAAAAAGTTATGGCTATCAGAAGATAGGGATGCATAAATATTGTTTTACACAATAAAAACACATTTAAAAAATAAATAAATTGTGCTTCCATATAAAAAAACATATAAATTGGGTATCGCCGTAATCGTCTCAACCCACAGAGTAAAACTAAATTGTTACGGATATTGCACGGTGAGCGCTAATAAAAATAAAAATAAAAAACACTGCTAGGATTGCAGTATTTTCTTCACCCTGTCTTCCAAAAAAGCGGATTTAAAAGCGATCATAAAGTCTTGTCCCCCCAAAAATGATACCAATAAAAACATCAATTCATCCCGCAAAAAACAAGCCCCTCTACAGCTCCATAAACAGAAAAATAAAAAAGTTATGGCTCTCAGACTGTGGCGATGCAAAAACGTGTTTTCCTTTTCGCATAAAAGTGTTTTTATTGTGTAAAAGCAGAAAAAACATTAAAAAAATAAAAAAATTTTTGGTATCGCTGTAATCGTATCAAACCTGCTGAGTAAAACTAGCATGTCATTTATACCGCACAGTGACCGCTGTAAAAAAAAAAAAAAAAAAAAAACAGGATTGCTGTAATTTTTTTTAAAAAATGGCTCACAAAAACCTTAATAAAAAGTGATAAAAAGCATCATATGCCCCCCGTAATGCTACCAATAAAAACATCAACTCATCTCGCAAAAAACAAGCCCACAACCCAGCTCCATATACAAAAAATTGAAAAAGTTATGGCTGTCAGAATAGGACAACATAAAAACGCAACTTTTTATAAACTCACTTCTATTGTGTAAAAGTAATAAAACATAAAAAAACTATATAAAATTTATATCATTGTAATTGTACCGATAGTAAAGTTATCGTTTCATTAATCCCGTATGGCGAATACTGTAAAAATGAAGCCCAAAAACAATGGCGGAAAAGCGTTTTTTCCCCCCATTTTCATAGCCCAGTGCTAAAAAAAACTATGGAACAATTGTGCGCCCAAAATGCAAAATACACCCCTAGATGAGATCCATGAGGGGTGTTGAATCCAAAATGGAGCGACTTCTGGAAGGTTTCACCTGTTCTAGTACTTTGGGGGCTTTGCAGATGCGACATGGCCCCACCAATATCTGTGCTCAAAAAGCCAAATAACACTCCCTTCCTTGTACATCCTGTTATGTGCCCAAACGTGTAGGGTATTGCCTAACTTGGAAGAAATTGCATAACACAATTTGGGGTGCTTTTTTTTTCCAGGATTCCTTGTAAAAATTAAACAATTTCAGCTAAAATTGCAGATTATTGGAATTTTTTTTATTTTCAAAAGCCGAACGCAAAAAAATTTGTGAAACACCTGTGGGGTTGATATACGCACTGCATCTTTGGATATATCCGTAAAGGGTGTAGTTTTCAATATGTGGGCTTTTTAGGGGAGTTTATTAGGTTTTAGCACCTCAGGGTGTCCGCAAACCTAAAATGGCGCCTAAATAAAATTGTAATGAAAATGAGAACCCCAGAGTCCCCGTAGGTGCCCTCCTATTCTGAGGCTTGTGGTTGAGCCAAATAGCGCACTAGGGCCACAAAATGGGATATCTCTGATAATGTCAGAATCTGGGGGAATCAATATAAATCTGCATTTCCATGGTCACATCTACTGTGTTCCAGTTTAATAATGAATAAAAATTGAAAATCGGCAAAAAAAAAATAAAATTTAAAATTTCACCTCCACTTTGCTTTAATTTCTGTGAAATATCTAAAGGGTCAACAAAATTCTTAAATGCTTTTTTAAATACTTTAAGGGGTGTAGTTTCTTAGATGGGGTCATTTATTCGGGTATCTAACATGCAGACCCCTCAAAGCCACGTCAGAACTGGACTGGTCCCTATAAAAAATCAATTTTGCTAATTTTCTTGAAAATGTGAAAAATTACTACTATATTTTAACCCCTTAATGTGGTAAAAAAAACATTTAAAAATTATGCCAACCTACAGTAGACATATGGTAGATGCTAGTTTTAAACTAATTTTGAGTGGAAAAAAACTATCTGTCTTTCCACGCAGAAATTTTTTAACTTTGAAAATAGCAAATTTTTCAAATTTTCCTGATATTTTGATATTTTTCACAAATAAACAAGGAAATTTTTGGACCAAAATGTAATAAAATAACTTAAAGCACAATGTGTCACGAGAAAACAATCTCTGAATCACTTGGATAGGTAAAAGTGTCAAAAAGTTAAATTTTCACATAAAGTGACACATGTCAGATTTTAAAACCAGGGCTCTGTCAGGAAGGCCAAAACTGGCTCCGGCGGTAAGGGGTTAATTTTTTCTAGAGCTGTATATAGCCACTGTCTTCTTCAAGAAGCTCCCTTGTCATGTCTGCTTTAGTAAATACTTCTATACCTCATAATGCAGCAATGTTTGTTTGCTATTCCTCGTGTAAAGTGCTGGTGGCAGGGGCACTACAAGTGCAGCTGTGCACTGTGATGCTGAAGGGGGCCTACCAGTGGAGTGCTGGGGATTGTAGTGCAATGAGCGGTGACAGACTAAAGAGATAACAGCAGCGTTGGGGTCTTTGCAGGTTTTAGTTAAGACTCTGTACTTAAAGACGTCCAGTTCCAGATTACACACACTTCCGATGCAATATATGTATATTACTTACCTTTAAGGCTAGGTCTATACAGCTAAGGTCAAAATGCTGTCCAAAATCCCACACCATTTTGACATTGCTGGACCGCGTTTTTTGCCGCAGTTGGCTTTTGGATTTGTACACTTGGATGTACGGGAATCTGACGGAATCCCCCCATCTGCAGGGCTGCATGTGATGTTAGTGCTTAAAGTACCAGTATATATTTATTTATATATATATACGCAAATAAACAGAGGGTTGCAGAGGTATTAATTGAACTGTTCTTACTTGTAAATATTAGAGCCACAAACATATATTTTATGTGACAGAGGAACATATGTGCTTTTCCAAATTTTTGCTAATTAAAAAACTGAAAAGTGTGACATGCATATGTATTCAGCCCCCCTGAGTCAATACTTTATAGGACCACCTTTAGCTGTAATGACAGCTTCACAAAACAGCTGTAGTTATACTGATAATAAATTACATACGGATGTACTCTATTTACTAATAAGGTGACTTCTAAAGGCAATTAATATTATTATTTTTTGACATTTATTCCCAGGCAGGATGTAATACGGAGTATATTCATGGCAGAAACAGAGACCTTCACTAGGCCTCTAGCTGCCATTGCAACTGAACCGAACAATACCACACGTTCATGTTGTGAAGAGGCTGGTCAGGGGCTACAATAGAGCCTGGCCCTGTAGTTTAACCGTTTAAACATTGCGGTCACATTTACTGTGGCATCTAAATGGTTGGGATTGGAGCTGCCCCTAATCCCGGCTGTAACTAACAGCTGGCAGCTGATACATATGGGATATGCTTAGTGCATGAGCCTGCTCCACAACCCATTAGCATCTCCATGACGGGTATTATCCGTCTTGGATCATTAAGGGGTTAAGTAATAAATACATTTAAAATAATTAGTGTAGTTATCATGAAAGCACGTTCTAGCACAACATCATGTTATTTAGCCCATACAATGAGTGCCGTAATCAAAAAAACAATGCCAGAATCATGTTTTTTGGGTCATCCTGCCTCCACGAAGAAATAGAATAAAAAATGATCAAAAAGCTGCACTTACTCCAAATTGCTACCAATAACAACTACATCTCCCCCTGCAAGCAATGAATCACCACATAGGTCCAACATAGGAAATGTAAAAAAGTTATTGGTTTTAGAAAATGGTGATAGAAAGCAAATTAAAAAAAAAATTAAAAAGTTTTTTTCTAAATGTAGTAAAACATAGGAAACACTATATAAATTTGTTATTACTGGACTCCTATAGATCTACAGAATAAAGATAATATGTCACTTATACCACATGGTGAATATCATAAAAATCATCCTCTCTCCACTCTAGCGAGATCATACAGGGATTCAGGAAGCAGAGATCTGGACTGTTGTGTAGGGCTGGGACGACGGGTAGGTGAAGGAAGACGACCGCCTAGGGTGCCACTTGATCTCAGGCAGAAAGGGGTTGCAAGGAGGTATAGAATGGGCTGATTTTTCCATTGGGTGGGTGCTATGTGCCTTACTTGCCTAGGGCACTAGAAAACCTTGTCCTGGTCCTGGGTACTTTCACTTACAGGCTAGTGTATTTGTATTTGTACTTTCCTGCTTGTCTCTCTAGTTCTACCCATTGAAGGTAGCTGCGCTCTAAGTCAAGGGCCAAGCCTTGAAACATGATTAGAGATTTAAAAAATAGCCATAAATCTAGAAAAAAATCTAAAAAATATTGCTAAATCATATGCAAAGTCACTGAAAATAACACTACAAAACTCTATATCTAAAATATACATTTTATTACTTGCCAATAAAAAACTAAACTACATATAAAACTACAATAATATGTAGCGACGCCACTGTTACATAAACTCTCTCTCTCATATATATATATATATATATATATATATATATATATATATATATATATATGAAAAAGATAGTTTTTAGTTTTTAAATATATACCAAAAAAACTATTCCTTACAGATATCCCTACACTCATCTAATACAGGCTGGGTAATCGTCCACCTCTGGAGGCTCGCCCTATTCAGTACCTAATATATCCCTATGTCAGTACTTCAAACACCTGAGAAACCAAGTGTCCAAATTATATATCTCTTTCCTGATTTCTCAGACCACCACAAGGAGATAAAATAGGAACCTTGCAGCCAGTATCCCTGGACAACGATCTTCACTTATTATCATGCCCAAAGGTTATATCCTATCTTAATTTACACTTAACACTTGAGATTGTAAGCCTGTATTAGTACTCCATACATTATTTTTTAAAGCCGATCAGAATATAACACCAAATCACCAAGGTATATAATCACATACGACCTTATATTCCTTCCGATCCCTTTATTATCCCGACGTGTTTCCCCCTGATTGATAATTCAGGGTTCAATTATATGCACCCGAAACTTGCTATACTTTTTGTGACTAACCAGACACTTTCCAAGTGTCCAAAGAAAGGGGATTCCTAAAATGTCCTAAAATGCGGCAAGTTTATTGATGATGTGTACCAGTTTTTTGGCACTAAAGTAAACAAACCGAAAAGTGGTCTCATATGTGTAGGGATGCAGCAAATCAATCATATGACCTGCACTGCTATGGTGAATCTGGCGCATCCTTCTATTGAGTCGTCTACTTTTATGCTAAGACACTATTAGTAAATCTGCCCCAAATATCCAGGACTGGAAGGTGTTAATGAGAGCGGTGGATAATCTCGTTGATCTCCTCAATCCCGTCAGTGTACAGGTGGAGATTAATGCAGGCCTCATATCTAATGACAATGCGGCATAGCTGGCAAGCAGTACAACAGGTGGAGGTGACCCATGACGTATGGTATAGATTACATATCATCCTGCTCTATCGCACACTGCTCGGATATGGAAGGGTCTATATCACAGGTGTCAAACATAGGCCCGCAACCTTATTTCTTGTGACCCATGACAGCACAGCAAAAGAGGCTCATGTAGTTTTGGTTTATACAGTCGTACATTAACATTCATCCCTTTGATACCAACTATAAAGCTGATGTGGCCTTTCACAGGGGCATTGCTAGGTTCCTAAAACATCTGGGGTACGGGCCCTCACGGCATTTTTTCACACCACATTGTGAAGTGCGGCATGTATTATTACAGAGAAAAAAAGTATGTTCCTGTCACTTATTTTACGTGTATTCCACATAGATCCTGCTCACCACCTCAGCAGTCACTGTACAATGAAAATCAGTGCTGACAAATTTACTTTTTCAAAATCACCCACCTAAGTAAGATAGTGTAATACCCTTAAATAACAGTCATACAGTAACCAAATAATACACCTCTATATGGAGCAAATACACCATACGTATGACTGTTACTAAAGAAAATCCTACAATAGCGAGACCCAATAATA
This sequence comes from Phyllomedusa bahiana, assembly GCA_025379985.1. Classification (NCBI taxonomy): domain Eukaryota; kingdom Metazoa; phylum Chordata; class Amphibia; order Anura; family Hylidae; genus Phyllomedusa; species Phyllomedusa bahiana. The sequence goes on along the minus strand of JAODAL010000833.1, from coordinate 26,273 downwards.
TTAACCCCTTAAGGACCCTGGACGTATGAGTACGTCCCAGAGTCCATAAGGGGCTTTGCAGGGGATCGCTCTGCTAATTGCCGCTAACACACGGCTGTTACAGCAGGAACGGGCAGCGTCGCCCGCCCGCGCTGTTTAACCCATCAGACACCGCGGCAAAGATGGCCGCGGCGTCTGAATGAATGAAGATCGGTGCCCCTCACCGATCTTGAGGGTGATCGGCACCGTCGCAGCATAACTGCAACGATCCGACCCCCGGACATGGCAGTGGGAGCCTTGGGAAGGCTCCTGTCACTTCCATGTCCTGGTTTGCCCTACTTCCGTCCGCAGACAGGAAGTGGGGAAACCGCCATCTTGTCACAGTCTAATGCATTGCCTATGCAATGCATTAGACTGTATTGACAATTGCGCCACCTAGTCGTCAAGCACCATAGGTGACCTCAATGTTAAAGTAAAAAAAATAAAGTTTTACAGTACAAAAAAAAAGTATTAAAAGTTCAAATCACCTCCCTTTCCCCATTTTACAAATAAAAACAATAAAATAATTAAAAAAGTTGAACATATTTGGCATCGCCGCGTCCGAAAAATTCAGATCTATAAAAATATAACATCATTTATCCCATACGCTGGTCATTTTACGTCACTTAAAAAAATGGAATAAAAGTGATAAAAAAGTCGCATGCATTCCAAACTGCTAGCGATAAAAAGTACGCTACAGCCCGCAAAAAATGCCGCCTCACTGAGGTCCGTAGGTGTTAGCACAAAAAAGTTATTGGTTGCATAAACTGGCGCCGCGGCGCAAATTTCAAAAATAGAAAAAGTTTGGAATTTTTTTACGGTACCAAAACATAACGGAAACCCTACATGTTTGATATTGCCGGATGCGTAACAACCTGTAGAATACAGATAACACATTGTATTGACCAAAGATTGAATGCCATAAAAGCAAAACCCCTGCAAACATGGTGACAATACGTTTTTTTTCACAATTTGTCCCACCTGGAATTTTTTTGCGGTTTCCCAGTATATTCTATAGTATAGTAAATAACACCACTAGAAAGTTCATCTTGTCCCACAAAATAAAAGCCCTCATGCGTCTATGTAGGTGGAAAAATAAAAAAGTTATGGCTCTGGGAAGGCGAGGAGGGAAAAACGAACGTGTCAACAAAAAAAAACACCGGGTACTTAAGGGGTTAAAATGTAAGGACCAATTAATACTGCCAGACCATTACCAAACATGACCGCCACATATGACTATCAGTTGTACAAAGGCTCTGCAGTCGTGAAAGTGATTACATTGCAGTTGCATCCAGTAACTCACAAGTGACATCTTCTCCGATGAGTCCTTCACTTTCCTTTTCTTCTCCATCCAGCCCAGTGCTATGATGACTTCTCCCGGCCATGACTCGTCTCTGCAGAATTTACAGAACAAACTTTTTTCCTAGACATTAACATTTTAGAATCCTCACTTGTTTTTGGAGGGGGGGGGGTTTATATACCTCCCTTCCTAATAGGGGTCTATATAGGAAAACATGGTGGCGCTAATCTATGTACAGCTGAGTCATCAATGTGTGAGATTGGACAACACCTTTAATAAACTTATAATATTCGAATAAGTTCTAAGGAAAAGAAATGGGATGTTTGGTCCTTTGCACCAGAGATCCTGTCTTTTTCCTAGACATTATTTGAATTTTATCGTTCCCATGGGGCTTTGCATGGCCTGTTTGTCTCCCTACACCATTATGGTTCTCCAGCCTCTAAAAGACCAGTAGAGTGGTGTTAACTGCAGACAACTGTCCGGCTTGGCTAATACAGGCTTCTAGAGGAGAACTAATTTACATACCTTTTTTCCCATGGAGCATTAAAAATAAATTCTAAAAATAAATTGGTGAGCGCCTTTACTACGATTACATCAAAATGCATCACAGGGTTTATACTGTTCCAAAAAATGAAAAATGCTCTCACAAATAGAACGCCTTCATTTTATTGTCAGAAATAGCTGTGGTGCCTAGCGAGGTGACATGCTGTACAACCCCCAGCCACAAATTATAGATGTCAAGAACTTTAATGGTCTACAGAAGCTGCTGCGGTGGCTTTTTGGGGTCCTTTGGTTTTCTTCTTTCATGGTCTCTTTGGTTTGAGATGAAAATTACAGTAATGAGTTTGAAAGACATGGCAAATACATCTGATAATCATCTGTTTGTGTATAGCTGCATGGTAGTCAGAGACGTAAGACTCCTGGACCCAATGTAAAATCTTAAAGGGGTTTACCACAAAGTAAAATTGATGTGGGAAGCTTGCAAATTAAATAATAAACATTTTCACCATTTATCACTGTTAAAAATTCTGTACTATATTTCTTCTAGCTGCTACCTTTGTAATCCATACAGCTCGTCTCCAGGGAATATGACCAGTGATGAGAGCTCCTCAGTCTTGGCTGCACATGCTTAGACATCACCTCTCCTCTCAGGCAGCTACTGTCAGTCTCTTCCCTGTTTAGTAAACACACACACTCACTGCTGAGCGAATGTTCAACCTAAAGTGCTGTCATTCTACAGTACTCCCGTCCTTTGTAACTCATTAGTAATTAGTGCAAATAGATAAAAAGAAAAAAGAAACCTCAATCAGGTATGTGCATTGAGAAGAAAAAATCCACGATTGGCTCCTGCAGGGATTTAAACCTAAGACCTCTGTTTGACTAGAGTGAGCACACTGTGGGGAAAGGCATGGTGATGTCAAGCCTGCTTGGTCAGATGATATACAGTTCAAACAGTTCATACACACCCCCTTTTCAGCACACTGAGAGCTGAAGCAGGACAAATCAAGAATGAAATGCCTTTGTGGCAAAACTCCTTTAAAAGGCTACAACTTTACCTGAGCCATTTATAATACTGGTGTCTCCTTATGTGTCAGAGCAGCATTTGGGCCCCCTCGGGCTCCGGGACTGGATGTGACTATTTCTTATACGACAGTCCCTATAGCTACAGTCCTTCTACATCTGGGAATGCTGACAAGCAAATGAACATGGCTGCCATTACAGTTTCTATCAGGCTTAACAAGGCTGCATAATTATGCAGAGATCCATGCTACTGTATCACATAGCTAAGTTCATACATACTTAGCAACTACTAAAAATCTTTGCATAACCCACTCCCAGTTTGCCTGACGCGTCTCTTTTCCATAAGCCACACCCACACCCCCTTTAAGCTGGGCTCACATGCTGTTTTTTTTACAAGCGTCTTGGTGCATAAGGGGCACATTTTACACGTCAAAATAACACATGTCAAAAAAGCAATGTAAAATGTCTGGTTTGGAACTATTGGTGAGTTTTTTCACACATGCATTGGGAGCCAGGACCTGTATTAAAGGGAATCTGTCGACATTTTTTTCTTTTTACTAATTACAATAAAATCCTGATACATAGTCTTTTCTTCTTAGCCTTTTTTATTTTCTGATTGTAGATTTTTTTTAATTCTGTTTCCAGTATAGGATTATGGTGACGGCCATCATGCCTGCACTGCTTTTAACAGCATTTAAAAAGATCTTTTACTGTGGCTTCATAGACATAGGAGCCTGTGAACAGGAGCAGACCCATTGACTTCTATAGGAGAGTTTTCTAGGCATGCTCTGTGACCTGGGAGGAAGTCACTGTGCAGAGAGGGGGAGCTGTGACATCTTCTAGTGTGACTGGTGGATCCTGTGTTATCTATACACATTGGTGTCACCACTCAATGTAATTTTGTCAGTGCTGATAATGAGGAGACTGCTGAAAAGTTTTCTCTATAGAACAGGAAGTGTCAGACTATTATGAGGCCTAGTCACCAAAGTGAAAACTGCAGGTTTTCAGTATGTTTTTTAAATATTAGTGAAAAAGTAGTAATAACATAACCAAAAATGTGTGAAAATTCTTAAAATTCTTAAACTATAAGTCATTTTCTGATGACACATTTAGAAGAAAGAACTCCAATGCACATGGCCGTTTGGTCCAGGAGTACAGTCAGAGCACATGCTGATGCCAACTGCACACAGACTGAATAAGTCAGTTGGCATTTACTTTTGCACGGCTGTTTTAGGGAAGTTTACTACCGTCCCAGCCCTCCCAATCGTTGTACATACAGATTAGCCTTTTGGATTTCTGCTTCTTGGCTCCAGCAGTCAAGTGACCGTCGGGGCTCGGTAAGTGCAGGAGCTCTGGGGTCTTATCAGGTCCAGGTCAGCTCTGCAGTAAACTTAGAAGACTGTATTTCCCCTGAAACTGGGGCTATAATATATATGAGGGAAAATATTAAGTTGTGTTAAAATTCCTGTTTCTGATCTTATTGGGGGTACAATAGGAACAATAAAAACTGACAACCCAAATTACTACTTTTAGCCCTGCCTGTAAGAAAATTTTAAACTTTATATCACCTATGTATGAATGTCCGTGATGGAAAAATAACACAATTTCAAATCTTATTTTAGTGCCACTTTTGCAATAAAAAAAATGTGATTTTTACATTTCTTTTACTACTTTTCCTGATATTATACAAAAATCTAATGCAAGCCTTATATATCATGAAAACACAGCTAATAACCAAGGGCAAGAAAGTGTTATGGTGTTCAAACTCGCTCGAAAATGAAAATGTGCCTGGTCAGGAAGGAATTAAAGCGGGACCTGGTCAGGATCTGGTTAACGGTGATGCAATGCATTGTGGTATGGTGCAACATTTGATGTGGGGGAGAGGCAGAATTTTTTTCTCCCCACTCTGAGTTCGATTTAGTCTACAAATGGCCTTGCAAATATGCTACAGAAATCTGAGCCCTATTTGTCTATATATATTGTAAGCGTTCACTCGTGTTCGCCCGCCATCTTGGCCCGGCCTGGGGGACACTCTCGCTCTGGGATCGCCGCTTTGGTAACGGAACAGCAGGTCAACACAGGATTCTCTTGAAGTCTGGCCTCTGCCAGCTTTATTCTTTAACACAGCAAAACATATACAGCAAGCAAAATAAATCCTAGGCCGTCCAGCCACTAACTTAATGTACAGAGAGTCCCTTTCTAGCAGTGGTCTGGGTCTACTACCCAGCCCCACAAACATGTACTCACACTGTACAATATAGTCCTTGGGTCTGGCTTCTCTCAAGCCTAGGGGGAAAGCACCCAGGATACTCTCCTAGGCAAGGCCTGCACACGTCCTCCACTGACTGTGAGCCACACTCCCCCCTTGGTATACTGAAGACCAGACTATTTAACAGGCCTCTGAGTTGGACAAGCAGCTGAGCAACTCTCCTAATTACCACCTGAGTAATTAACTCCTGGTTACCCTTGCCAGACTGCTGGCCTTCCTCACTGACAGCCAGCAACTTGGTAACCCATACCTTGGAACTCAGCTGCTGCAGAATATCTAGTGGCGGAGAAATGCAATCTTCTAAGGTCGCACCGCCACAATATCTATTGGCACATGTTGAATTTTTCCTAGTGCTATAGTGTACTAGACTAGGTTTTGTATAGGCATAGGTTCCGGGTGGGATCGCCCTTATTAGGGCGAGTGCTCCACATATGTGCAAGGTAAATGACAATCTAGGGCATTGTTATTTTTTTTCCCCTGGGGAGACGTTTATATCCATTTTATAATTCTTTAATAATAATAAAAGTTAAGTCTTAATTTATCAATAGTGCAAGTAACTTCACTGTGGTAGTTTGTGTCTGATGTATTGAGAAGTTCCGGTAATTGGATTTTTGGTAGTGCCCAGTCTGTGGGATTTAGGGGTTGTTGTGGTTTTTTTGTTGTCCCATTCATGACATTTTTTTTAGAGGACGACAGCCTTGCTAGGTAATAGTAAAGCTGACTTACGACTCTAGAGTATTTGGCAACACCCAGCTTTCTTGGACATTGTAAAGCCCATCCAGCGTCCAGAAAAGTGAGGTGAGGCTACATCAAAAAGTAAACAGTAATACTGGGTAAAAATTCCCTGTGTCTCTACATACAAGAAGCTAGAAACAGGGAGCCGGCCAATGTCTATTATGCCAATATGTACATAAATCTCCAGCACTCGTTTTTTTGGTACAAGGTGCAAAGCCCAAATCGAATGTCAATAAATACAAAAATAGGCTCCACTCTATTTAGAATATTAAAGTCAATTCTTCCGAGAGTTGGTTATGAATATATTTAGACTCTTTATTTAACATCTACTTGTTCACAAAATATAATATCTTTTAATTATTCATCCAGCTTTATGATTCACAATATGTAGGCTAAAATCACATGCTAGCAAATTCCATTTACAAAAGGAACGTTTTGGTCCAAATCGGACCTTTCCCAATGGAATTCTTCTGATATGTATTCCTTATTCAATTCCAGCTTTCATTTTTTTTAATTTTATGAAACCGGTAAGTGAATCTAAGCGTGTATGAGCCGGTATAGTATTGTCAACTATGCCAGCCTGTGAGGAGACAGGGAGAAGTCAGGGGGTGTGGCAATTAGTTCCTGTCCGGCCCATAAGGAATTTGGAAGCGGACAGGAAGCAGGCCAGTCGTCTTTTAGATAGCGGAAAAGTACTGCTCACTAGTGCCTGAGAAGGTCACATCTGCAGCTAAACGATATAGGCTAGGTGGGGCATGGTTTTCTGTGCACAACTGGATGTCAGAATAGCATCTCATGATTCTTTACCCTGACAACATGGATATATAATTCAGCAGCTGGCAGACAGAAGCTGCTGGCATGAGAGACTCGCCAACTCTCCCAGGAGTACAGGAGGACTCACACATGTTTCTGGAAAACTGGTGAAAACCATCAAGCAGTGTTAACGATTGTCTGACATTCTCAAAAATGAAGGGAAAGCCTCACAGAGGAGCAGAGAAAAGTCTTACATGCTATCTTACATGCTCACATGCTATCATGTGATTTTAGCCTACATATTGTGAATCATAAAGCTGGATGAGTAATTAAAAGATATTATATTTTGTGACCAAGTAGATGTTAAATAAAGAGTCTAAATATATTCATAACCAACTCTCGGAAGAATTGACTTTAATATTCTAAATAGAGTGGAGTCTATTTTTGTATTTATTGACATTCGATTTGGGCTTTGCACCTTGTACCAAAAAACGAGTGCTGGAGATTTATGTACATATTGGCATAATAGACATTGGCCGGCTCCCTGTTTCTAGCTTCTTGTATGTAGCGACACAGGGAATTTTTACCCAATATTACTGTTTACTGTTTGACATGGCCTCACCCAACTTTTCTGGATGCTGGACAGGCTTATTGGGGGGGGGGGGGGGGGAAAATAGAGTGACGGGGTAACTTTGACCTGCACAATTAAATGGGACACACTTCCTGGCACTGTTAATGAGAACACATTGACTGGCATTGTTAATGGAGACACTCTGAATGGCACTATGGGAGTACTCTGTTATTATGGATGATTATGGACAATTTCCACCTGTAAGCAAAATGTATGATTTAAAGAGATGCTTTATGCTCATGCATTACCACCGCTGCCTTTTGCTGGCATATGGAAAAAAGTCATAGATGCAGGTTTGGACGAGCCTAGAGGGGAACAGAATAAACCCTCGGTGGGTTCCTGAGCATAGCAGACCTGAAGTTTTTTTTAAACTGGATATGCATCCTTGGGAGAGGCAGAAAGGCAGAGAGAAAGAGGCAGAAAGTCGGAAACAACTCCACAGGTTTGCCCCCACAATCAACTCCACTGGTGGCCCCCAGAATGAACTTCACTGGTGGCCCCCAGAATCAACTCCACTGATGGTCCCCAGAAAAAATACTGGTGGGCCCCCAGAATACACTCCACAACCCACAGGTGAGCCCCCAGAATCAACTCAACAGGTGGACCCCCAAAATCAACTCAACAGGTGGACGCCAGAATCGGTTCTACTGGTGAGCCCTAGGTATCCCAGTCCACCACTGTATAGAGGTGATACCACTTGCCAATAGAGTCACACTCACCAGTCCCTTATTATGGGTATCTGAATAGGCTTATGTCGATGGCATATCTGGGGGCCTTAGTTAAGTCACCACCGGCCATGGCAGGGGCACCGATGGGGCATCTCCTTGTGGGAAGTAAGTAGGTGTCGCAGTTGCATGGTATTTAAATGGTTTTGCACCTGGTATTGGAGCAGGTGCTCAGCTGTCACTAGAGGTCAAGCACCTGCTTCACCCGTCAAGCGTCAACCATGCTGTGCTTACACTAGGCAGAGGCCCAGTATATGGCTCAATAGTGACTGCTGTAAGAAAGGGGTATTGGTGGGTCCCTAATGGGTTAACCATAGCATATAGTCCTAGCGTGATGATATAATCACTTGGGTAGACGTCTGTATTGAAGTGATATATTTCTAAGTAAAAATGTAAGACCGTGAAAAAAGGTGATTATAATAATTCCGCCGTGTAATCTGTTTCCCTGTGTTGCGGGCTCGGGAACAAAGCCCCTTTATTCCCGTAATTCCTCTTAACACATCACAGAGGATATAGGGGTTTTGTATCTATAGGGAATGTTTGGCTGGATTCCCATCAGGTTATTAAGTAAAGATTATGAATAGCTGTGAATATTTTTTGAAGCCTAAGACTGACCATGACATAAAGGACCAACAGAACTCATGTAGGGGTTTTTCCACTTGTGACACTAATCTATTGAATGCGTCGCTGCTGCGGGCTAATCTCTGCCTCATAGTGTTATGGCTGATTAACCCACTAAAGATCAGGGAGCTGATAGTACTTGGCTACTTTCAATTGAAATGATTAAGTTATTGTCTATATTCTTCCCATTATTATGGCGAGAGTCTCATTGGTGAGCAATATGTTCACTACTCATAAAAATATTATAGGAAAGTGGCTACATGTAGTAACTTTCAGGCAGGGGCGTAGCTAAAGGCTCATGGGCCCTGGTGCAAAACTTCAGCTAGTGCCTTCTTTTCCCCGAGACAGCGGCTCTTCATGACTGTGGATCACAACAGGTTCCCAACTTGTCGGAATGGATGTTTGCAGTGTAGCATACTGCAGAAAATTATTCCTACTTAAAGGGGTTGTCCAGTGAAGGAAAATTTATTTCAAATGGGGCCAAGCTGCAGAAAAATAAAAGTTATATTAACCTGTCTCCCAATGCTGCTGCTCCGGAACGCCACGGAACTCCCTGGAACCCGCTCTTCTTCACTTACGAGTTCTCTTCATAACAAACAGGAGCGGCTGACGCTTCATTCACTTACAATGGAGTGTGCACCCTTTCTGTATGTCGGAACGAGAACCTGTGGATAAATAATCGCGGATCCCAGGGAGCCCTGAAACAGCAGCTTTGGGGGACAGGTAGGTAGCAGTTTTATTTTTTATTTTTTCCCCCACCCTTCAAATAAAGTTTCTTTCGCTGGACGACCCCTTTAAGTAATCAAATACCCAATAATAATTTAAAAAATAATCAGTAATAATAATTAAATAATAATCAGATACTGAAGAAAGAGAACATGCTTATTTTACATGCGATATCCCCTATTACAGGCCCCTCCTCACCTGAATAAATTATATTTCCCACCTAAAAACACTTTAAATGAATCTAGTTTTTTATGTCACAATATTCTGAGAACCATAACTTCGGTTGATGGCGCTGTGTGAGGGTTTTTTATTTCCAGGATAAACTGATGGTTTTTTTGTCATTATTATGGGGTACATGCCTTTTTGATCACTTTTTATTCCATTTTGTCTTCACTTTTTTGTTTTGCCCCACTATGGGACTGCAGTATAGGATCACTGGATCGCCCTCATAATACATAGCAATACAATAAGATATTGCTATGTATTATGCGTCAGCCTTGTGACAGGGTCTAAAAGGCTTCTACACATTTATTTGGCCTCTGGTCGCTATGGCAACTATTGGCACCCTGCAATCGCGTTGCGGAGGTGCCGATAATTAGACAGAGGGAGCCCCCTGCCTATATGCACTTATGGAGTTAAATGGCCTAGATCAGAGCTAGCTCCAATACTGGCCACACTGTCCAAGCCGCTTGCACTGTTTAGGCACTGGCTCTGATTGCTGCATCATTGGGTCTATGTGAGCCAGTGATGCAGCTGTGTGGTGATGAGGATCCCCTACACTTAGGAGCTGGTCGAAAGTGCAACCCTATAGCTACGCTACTGCTGCCAGGGATTGAAATAGATAACATTGGGACCCATTTGATCCATTTAACAGTTTGACTTTTCCTTCTGAGTATAGGTCCCTAGGTCATAAATATGTACTTAAGCCATTGTACAAATGTATATCACAATGTCATTACAGCTGACACTCTCCACAACCTGCCCCCCCTTCATACATCTCTGCCTAAATCTCCAGATATCTCCCCTCACGCAATCTCTGTTCCTTACAGGACCTTCTTCTCTGCTCACTCTGTGTCAGCTCCTTACACAACCGTCTCCAAGACTTCTCTCGTGCTTCCCCTATGCTCTGGAACTCACTGCCCCAACACATCAGACTCTCCCACACTCTCACTAGCCTCAAAAACAACCTGAAAACCCATCTCTTCAGTTTAGCTTACAACCTACAATAACCCAGCTGCCCCACAAACACGTCCGTCCTTCACCTTCTGTCTCAACCCCCCTTGTAGATTGTAAGTCTTCAATGGCAGGGTCCTCACACCCCCTGCACCGTGGGGTCTAAGCCCATAGATGAGGGCCCCATTATCACTCGATCAGCCCCTGTTGGCATGGCAGCTGTGGGCCCTGTTACTCACACTACTACTTTCTGCCCCTGGCAGGTTGACATAGAGATGTTCTATTTGTATAGAATACATTAAAAGGGTTTTTCCATTACATATCGATTGGAGATGTCATCAATGTCAGATGCCTATCTCCAGAACGGGTGGCCGAATCTCCCTGTACTGAATGGAGAAGTGGCTGCACTGCCGCAGTTATTTTCCATTCATTACAACCATTCATCTGAACCATTCATCATGGAATGGAGAGTGACTGCGAAAGCACAGCAACTTTTTCGTTCAGAACGGGAAGATTTGATGGCCCATTCTGGAGATAGGTGCAGGTCCAAGGGGTGGGACCCGCACCTACCTGACATTTATAGCAAAAACCCTTTAATACACCCAAAAGGAAGATACCCCCAAAATTGATTGAAAAATTTAATAACCGTTTTAAAAATAAATTTTTTAACAACACCAGAACTGCGGTTCATCAGTTAACCCACTTCTTCATGAAACAGAATATAAAATGATCAATAAGTCATATATACCCCCAAATTTTTAGCAATACAAAATGCAGCGCAAATGGAATCATCAGTTCCACCCCACAAAAAAAGTTTTCACTTTTTAGTTTTTTTTTACCCAACAGTGTATAGTACTTTAAATTGTGCCATTAAAAAGAGGGAGAGAGGACCCTGCCCACAATGGCTTACAATCTACAAGGAAGGATGAGACAGAAGGTGAGGGGCGGCATGTTGTGTGGTGGGGACGGGGGGGTATTGGAGGTTATAGGCTCCTGAAGTGATGGGTTTTCAGGTTGGTTTAAAACTAGTGAAGGTGGCGGAGAGTCTGATGTGTTGGGGCAGTGAGTTCCAGAGTGTGGGGGAAGCACGGGAGAAGCCTTGTAGACAGTTGTGAAAGGAGCTGACAAGAGGAGAGCAGAGAAGAAGGTCCTGTGACGAGTGGAGATTGAGAGAGGGAAGGTACTTGGAGATTGAGGCAGAGAGGTATGGAGGGGCAGGGTTATGGAGAGCCTTATTGGTCATGGTTGGTAGCTAGAACTGAATTCACTGGTCAATGGGCAACCAGTGAAGGGATTGGGGAGGCAGAGTTGAAGCGAGGAGAGAGGTGGACCAGCCAGGCAGTGAGGTTGAGGATGGATTGTATGGGAGCAAGAGTGCTAGATAGGAGGCCACAGAGAAGGATGTTGCAGTAGTCTGGGTGAGAGATGACAAGGGCATGAACCAGCATTTTTGTAGTATTCAAGTTAAGGAATGAGCAGATTCGAAAAATATTTTTCATGAGGCGGCATAGAGAAGGGCTTGGATGTGTGGCTTGAAGGACAGAGGGGAGTCACAGGTTATCCTAAGGCAGCGAATTTGCAGGACCAGTGAGAGTGAAGAGGCCCAGTACTGTGATATTGAGATCAGGTGGGGGGAGAGGGGGTGTAGTGGGACGGTGGAAAGATGATAAGTTCTTTTTTCTCCACATCTAGTTTTGGAAGTCGGGAAGAGAAGGAGGATATGGACAATAGAGAGTCTGGGATCCGGGAGAGAAGAGAGGTACTATCTGGGTAAGAGATGTATAGTTGGATGTTGTCAGCATATAGGTGACTGACTGATAACCCTCTACTCACGGAGGAGGCAGGAGCGAGCAGATTCACTGTCGGGGGGGGGGGGGGGGGGGGCTGGATCACAGGATGTGCAGCAGGTAACATGAGCTGCTGCACTTAGAGTGAAGGGACCTGCAGCAGCTACAGGCGCTCAGTGGTTTCCTGATGAAGGCGCAGGGGAAGTGCACTCACAGAACACGGAGGCGGGGGGCGTGGCCACAACCGACACAGTCTACAAGTCGGGACTTCTGCCTGGCTTCCCGGGACAGCGGGACTGTGCTTGAAAATCGTGCATGTCCCACTGAAATCGGGACAGTTGGGAGGTATGCACTAGACCTTGAGCAGTAAATTACTGAGTTACTGGCCTATTGCCCCGATATCTCCAAAAATGAATAATGAAGCAATTTTGCAGTTAGTCTTAATTAAAGCATTTCCATTGTTTTGTGTTTACTAATCCAATGCAGACCTCTGCGTCTTCATGGTAACAGACTACAAACAAACCCTGTGTAGTCTAAACCTCACATTATCCCCTACTTCTGGTTAATCTCCCAAATGTTGGCTTGTAACAAGTAAAGGACAATATACCTCTTACCGCCTTATGCTGTAACTGTATGTCATGATGTTGGTAAGAATGTATGGTTCGGGCTCAAGGGCTAAGGCCACTCTATACGTATAGCAAGTAACGGCTGTTAGGGGGTTGACCAGTTCCTAAAAAATTTAATCGCCAGCTTCTGGGAAAACCCCACAAATGCATTTTTTTGGTCACTTTGCCTCTTAAAAAATTGCACTAAAAAGTGACACATAAAAAAAAAAATGGTACATTACTTACTCAAAAAAACACTGCAATTTTTGGGGCATATTCACAGCTCAATGGCTGGACTAGACTGAACCCAGTAGCAGGCAGCTCTAGCCTATATGCTACTTGGGAAAAATTAACAGGTGCAGCTAATTGCTGAGAAGCAGCTTACATATAATGCATGTTGTGCACTCTCCCCATGCATTATACTGTGGCTTTTCTGCATGCTGGTGTGAACAGGTATTAAACTAATGTGCAGTTTTTTATCATCTAATAGTTCCCCTAGCAGTGGGGCATGTGAGCTGCTTCTCAGCAATTAGCTGCACCTGTTAATTTTTCCCAGGTAGCATATAGGCCAGAGATGCCTGCTACTGGGTTCATTCTAGTCCAGCCATTGAGCTGTGAATATGCCCCAAAAATTGCAATGTTTTTCACTAAAAAGTGAACAAAAAGTTTCATATAGAAAATAGTCTCAATAAAAACTATACTTCAGCTTGCAAAAAATTAGCCCTGACAGAAGTCCTTAGAAGGAAAAATAAAGTGTTTGGTCTCAAAAAATGCAAAGTAAATTTAAGAAATAAAAAGGGTTTTATCAGCAGTAAAACATAATACAAACTATATAAATATAGTATTACTGGAAACATACCAACCTGTATAATATAGATAACATGTCATTTACAATGTGAAGTAAACGGCGTAAAAACCAAACCCTCCAAGAAATGGCAGAATTACTTTTTTTTTTCATGAACTGCCCCACGAATAATTTTTTCTTGGGTTCCCAATACATTATATTGTACAGTTAAAAATGTTTTCTCATCAGTTTGTTTCACAGAGCCTGCTCTTCACAACCACTTTAGGTCCCTTTTCCCCCTTTTCAGGCTGTGGGTGGTTTACAGAGGGATTGGCATATCAGTTCTTTTTTCCACTGGGGCCTGTTAGAAAAAACTTGGTGAGGGAAGGGTCAAAACAGCGGGCAAAAGACTGCAGAGCTCAAAATTTAAAAGTTGTCAGTTAGAAACCAAAACCAAGCCCTTTTTGCGTAAGACAAAAACGGGAGCCCTACCGGGGGGTTGGTCGGAACCTGAGAACCCAGGGAAAAAGCAGGAGAAAAAACGGCTCAAACTAAAATAAAAAAATCAGTACAGCAATGTACTGTATTTGGAAATAGTCTTTTTACCTTTGCTTACGTGTTTAAGAAAAAGATGTGGTGAGAAAACCCCTTTAAAATGGTACCTTTAATATGTACCTCCCCGGGAAAAAAATCTTTCATACAGCTACATAGACAGAAAAAAAAAGTTTGTCCAAAAGGGGGGGAAAAATAACACTGTGGAAAAAAATTTCTGCGGGACAAGGGGTTAAAAAGGGACGTTTTTTTTAACGTCATTTGGAGACATAAGTTTTGCATAGAGCTGAGACAAATACTAAAGAAGATTTTTTTTTAAGAATTTTTTAGTTATTAAAAGGGAGTCCTCGCTTTAACCCTTCCGAATTTTATCTGTCCCCCATTACAAATGGAGACTTTGGGGGAAAGTGGCATTGTGGTTCCTGTTACAGCATTTTTGTCTTTAGAACGCAAGTTCCAGCAGGCCACAGCGCACATGAGGGGAATCTTAAAAAAGGGGGCCCGACAACAAACAAAGTAAAACCCTTCCTGCACTAAAAAAAAAAACAAAAAAAAACCCTTTTTTGCTGGAGTTGTATTTTAAAAAAATATACGGGTTTTCCCATTACTCAAATTTAACTTAAGAACAAACCCACAGTCCTATCCCGTTCCTTTTTAAACCTGGGACTGCCTGTTAAATATTTTTTCCACAGAAAATTTTAAACCCTCCTGCTCTTTAACAGCGATTGACACCCCTGGCCACCGGAAGATAGCTTTAAAAAAATTTTGGACATGGAGTGGTCCTGGTTTAGATTTCTTGATGTTTTTAAAATGACGCTGATTTTCAAATAAATGAAATAAATCTTTTTTTTGTGTTAAATTGGGGTTTTCTCACTACAAGGATTGCTTTTTATGTTAAAGATTTTTTCAAAAAAAAAGTCAAATTTTCAATTGTCCTTAACAGTGTCCCACCTTTCCTGATATCCCCCTTTTTGGGGTCTTTAGCTCCCCAGGTGCTATTGCTACGACCGTTTTTATCTCTCCTGATAGGCTGTCAGCACTTTTTACTATAGCTAAGCCTGGCTTCACTGCAGTAGTAAAGCCCTAAAAAACCCCCCTGAAATTTAGGAACCAAAAAAAAGGACTGGGTCAGATGAATCAATGTAGTGAGACAACCCTTTTAAGTTTTGGAAACATATGTTGTCACTGTCTTTTCATAGCTGTTCTGGCCACTAGATGGTAGAATACTAACAAGTAACGGTGATAGCGGCAGTGCACAGCTCCCTGACCCAGCAATGCTTCTCATACATTTCCATAGGATTTTGTCACAGAATAGAAGCAGCATTTTTACCAATAGTTCTATTATCCATTATTAAAATATTAGTTCTTTAACAGTAAGGTCAATGGATAACAGACTGTTTTTAATTGGATTTTTTATGGTGGATTTAAACATTGATTCAATGATCCTGGCCAAAATCTAATTATATCTGTCAACAATTTCTATAGACAGGGGCATAACTTGAAGCACTTGGGCTCCCGGTTAACCCCTTCCCGCCGAGACCAATTTTTTCCACATCCATTTTTTCCTCCACGCCTTCCCAGAGCCGTAACTTTTTTATTTTTATTTACCTACATAGACATATGAGGGCTTTTATTTTGTGGGACAAGATGTACCTTCTAATGGTGTCAGTCACAGACCATAGAATAGACTGGGAAACCTAAAAAAAAATTCTAGGTGGAGAAAAATGTGAAAAAAACATTCTTGCGCCATGTTTGCGGGTGTTTTGTTTTTATGGCGTCTAATATTCGGTAAAGATGATGTGTTACCTGTATTCTACATGTTGATACGAATCCAGCAATACCAAACATATAGAGTTTCCCTTATCTTTCAGGGGCCTAAAAAAAAATTCCAAACATTTTCTTTTTTAAATTTGCGCGGCCGTGCCATTGTCTACGACCAATAACTTTTTTGTACTACGGATGTGAGTGCATAATACAGGTAACATGTCATTTATAATGTGCAATAAACAGCCTAAAAACCAAACCCTCCAAGAAATGGCAGAATTACGTTTTTTCCTGAACTGCCCCACAAATAATTTTTATCTCGAATTCCCAGTACAATATAGAGCTAAAGAGGTTTTCTCATCAGGTTGTTTCACAGAGCCTGCTCTTCACAACCAGCTTTAGGCTCCCACTTCCTGTTCAGGCTGTGAATGGTTCTACAGCAGTGATTGGCACATATCAGTTCTGCTATTTCTAGCATTTTTTGCAGGCTGATGTCTACTTTTTATTGCTACCAGTTTGGAATACATGCAACTTTTTTGATTACATTTATTCCAATTTTTATGGGACGTACAATGACCAAGAAAACCAAAATTTTGGCATTTGGAATTTTTTTTCTGCAGCATTTTTTTCATTAAAACAACGGCCGCCACAGTGCAAACCCAATGGACCCCAATATAGTCAATCCTGTCCTTCAGGCGCTGTTTGTGTCTGTTGTGAAACATATCCAGTTCCACTTTTCGATGGAGGCGCCAAGGGAAACCTCAGCTAACGATTGTGAACCTGGTTTTATTTATTTACTTTATTTGCCTATTGATGGGACAAGTCTGGGAAAACAGTGTGGAAACTGGAAACAATCATCAAGCATGCCGCCCGCTGATGACGGACTTTCACCTTCCGGTTTGCTCTTTTAGCGGGTTCAGTGATCATCGAAAGTGTGGAAACCAGACAGTTATTGGAATAATACAGGTTGGCAATAGTAACCAGCCTGCTTGTTGATGGTTTTCTTCTTATAAGCTGCAAAATAACACAGACACTATAATTCATACACAGCTCGACTATCACTGGTAATCACAGCAGTCACTATGGACCTGACTTAATCAAAACGTTCAAGCAGGACGACTGTCTGTATTGTCCAAAGCAACCAAGCAGAACCCAGCTGTCATTTTATATACCCCTCTGGGAAAATTATAGTATGAGCAACAGAAAGTCTTATTGCTAGACTGTGTGGTTACTTAAGGCCTATTGTTCTTTAGTTCCGCCAATATATTCTGCAGCACTGGCTGTAATTGTTATTTCACATTTGTACTCTCGGGTGGTTTTTGCTGCCCTATCTGATAGCAGGATGTGATAGAGGAGAGAAGCTGAGCTCTGTGATATATAGGATTATATGATAGAGGAGAGGAGCTGAGCTCTGGGATATATAGGGTTATATGATAGAGGAGAGGAGCTCAGCTCTGTGATATCCATACATGCCAACTCTCCCGCTTTTGGCGGAGGGGTCCCGCTAATGGGGGTCCCCCCCGCCCTCCAGGCAGAGTTGGCATTCCTCCCGTCGCCAGCAGGCAGCGGGGGGACCGCGGCGCAAGAGTAGCGCTGGTGCGCTACTCTGGCGCCGCCGGGCCGCTCATACAGGCGGGTGAAGCGGCCGCTCACCCGCCCGGGTGAGTTTCACTGATTTGTGCGGCCGCAGCCGCACAGTCAGCTGTGCAGGGAGGAGGCAGGAGGGATCGTTCCCCACCTCCCTTCTCCCCCTGTATGTACATCAGCCGGTGTGTGCTGTACATACAGGTCAGTGTCGCAGGGGGAGTGACGCGCGGCTGCACTCACTCCCCTGCGACGCTGAGACTACTCAGTCGGCCGGGAGATGTCCGAAGCTGCAGGAGCCTGGTGAGGTAAGTGGCTTTTATTATTTTATTTTTATTAGTTATAGGGGTGCTCTACCCGGCTACAATGGTGGGGGGGGGTCTACCTGGCTACAAAGGGGGCATCTACCTGGCTACAATGGGGGGGGGGCAAATACCTGGCAACAAAGGGGGCACTACCTGGCAACAGAGGAGGCACTACCTGGCACAGAGGGGGCACTACCTGGCTACAATGGGGGCACTACCTGGCTACAATGGGGGGGCACTACCTGGCTACAAAGAGGGCATCTACCTGGCAACAATGGGGGCATCTACATGGCTAACAAAAGGGTCATCTACCTGGCTCACAAGGGGGGGCATCTACCAGGCTACAAATTTGGCTCTACCTGGCTACAGAGGGGGCTCTACCTGCCTACAGAGCGGGCATCTACCTGGCTACAAGGGGCATCTACCTGCCTGTAAGGGGCACTACCTGGTTATGGGGGGCTACTACCTGGCTATAAGGGCATCTACCTGGCTTTCTTCCAAAGCCGTTATGCAGTTAGGTGGAGTGGGTGTGGCTTTTTGAAGGGGCGTGGCACACCGTCAAGATGGGCGTGTCCATGCAAATTTTCGCCGCAGCGCGCTCTGCGCGCCGCCCTCTACAATCTCCTGCTTTTTCAATTTCAAAAGTTGGCAACTATGGTGATATCTAGGGTTATATGATAGAGAAGAGAAGCTGAGCTCTGTGATATATAGGGTTATATGATAGAGGAGAGGAGCTGAGTTCTGTGATATATAGGGTTATATGATAGAGGGAGAGAAGCTGAGCTGTGTGATATATAGGGTTATACAGGGCCGCCATCAGAAATTTTGGGGCCCCCTACAGCTGGAGCCTCTGCCCCCCATCCTCTGCTACTCTGCCCCCCTGCCGCTCCGTCCTCCCACTTTGGCCGGCTCTGGTCGCTTCGCTCCCCCACCCCTACGGCTGACCACTGCGCCACCCCCATCCCACCCCGTTCCGCAACCACCACCGCAGAAAAAGAATAAGGGCGACATGTATGAACGGGCTTTTCGCCTTTTTTTGAGGAACTGCCCTCCCGCCCAACCCCCCCTGGGGGGAACCCGGGGATGGGGTTTGGGGTCCAGCTTTCGCCCTTTCACTGCCCCCCTGCATAAGGGCGGGCGGGGGGGCGCTGTAGGTTTTCCGGGGGGGGACGGGGCGCCTTAAAACTCCGGGGGATGTACGATCGCGGTCGGAAAAGAAAGGGCCCAGAAAGGCCGCTCGGCATCCGACATCAACCTATTTATTTGGTCAAAATGCCCGGCGGCGGCAAGTAAGCAGGATCAGAACAGCGGGGAACAATCAAAGATCGCACAGAAATCTCGGCGCTCCCTCCTCCCCCGGAGTATGATTCCGAAAAAATCGCCTTTTAAAGGCAAAACCGGTCAGAAAAGACTAAACCCCAAAAAAATAAAAATTAAAAAAAAAAACACTTTCCAAAAAAATCAAAACGGCGCAAATCAAAAAAATTTGGATATTGGAAATTCCCGGGGAAATACGAAATTCAAATTCAAAGCTTTCCATTGGTCGGCATAAACCGGCCAATCAAAAAAGGAGCGACAGTGAACCTTTAAAAACCCTTTGGAAAAACATGACCAATCAGAATCAACGGGGGGAATTCAAAATACATAAAAATGCAAAAAGAGCTGATTGGTTGAGCTAGCGGGGGTTTGGGGCATCTGGGCCAATCAAAAGGGGAGCACAAAGCCCCAAATATACCTAGGGAGTTTTTTTGAACCAATCAAAATCCAAGGGGGGACTTCAAAATACAGAAAAAAGGCAGAATAATAATAAAAATAACTTTTTTTATATGCCCAACTATTCCCAGCATTTAAAATATAAGGGAATAACACAAAAAAAACCCAGACATTCATTATAAAAAGCTACTTACAAATGAGACATGGGGTGTGAGGGCCCTTTTCTCCAAGACTTACAATCTTTAGGGTATATGGTGAAACAAAGGTGACAAGTGCTTGGTTTACAATGGCCAGCCTTTCATAAAAAAGGGTAGAAAAACAAAAAAAGTGGATTAACCTCCACCCCAAACCCAAAAACATCTATATACAATAATGCCTTGGGTGCCAAAGTGCAGAAGGACGAATATTACAGAAATTTGGGGGGGCTTAAAATTGGGGAACTTGATAGGTTGTCTAAAAATGGGTTTTCAGAGCACCCAAAAATGTAGGGTGTGAGGGCCGAACAGGGGGTAACTGTTCCAGAGAACGGTGCAATACTGCAAAATCTTGTAGACGGCATGGGGGTTCGAAATAGGGTGAAGTCTTAATCATACAGAGCGAGACCCCGGGGAGGGGGGTAACAGAGATGGGGAGGAGATTAGGGGGTGCACCACTGTGGAGAGCTTTAAATTGAGATGATTATTTTATGTTTGTATTCCCGTAATGAATAGGTAGCCATTCAAAACTGACACAGGTAGGGCACAGTAAAAGGGGCGGGAAAAAAGACAACCTAACAACCTTCGCGCATTCCCGGACAATGGGAAGGGGGGATTTACAGAGAGGGAGACTGATAAGCAGGGAGTTACAGTAGAGACAAAAGAAAAGACAACAATGAGAGTTTGAGCTGTTTCCCCATAAAAAGGGCGATTCTGGAATTTCTTGAGTTCCCGGTACAGGGTCGGGGAAGGGGTTGGATATATGGGGTGAAGGACAATCCTCTTTATAACCCCAAGCCCGCGGGCCTGCTGCCAGGGAAAAGGGGGGCCAACACACACAGAAGAACAGGTGGGGGGGGTTATAAAGGGCGGTTGGGGTGATAGAAGTTCAGTTTTTGATTTTAGTTTAAGATACAGGGAGACATGATTCAAGACACGGGCAACAATCACTGGTTTGTAGCAGGGGGGGAAGTGATGTCACGGGAGAGTTATAGTTTAGTGCATCAGCGAAGATGGACTGAACCAATCTGCTGATGGTTTTGTCCAATGGGGGGGGGGGGGGGGGGTGTGTACAAGAAAAAAAGACCCAAAAACATCCCCCGAGGAACTCCAACAGCAAGAAAGAGGAGAGGAAAAACCAGAAAAAAAGACACTGAAGGGGCGGTCAGAGAGGTAGGAAGAAACCAAGAGAGAGCAGTGTCCTGGAGGCCAATGGGCGGAGCTGTTGAGGAGAAAATGGTGATCCCAGTGTCAAAAACTGCAAGAATCCAGAAAAAGCACAATGGGTTTTGTTACCTGGATTTTGCTGTTTGGAGGTCATTAAACTTTGCTAGGCAGTTTCTGTGGGGTTTTGGATGCGAAACCGATTTAAGGGCAAGAAGAGTTAGCAAGAGATAGCGATTTGGCGAGAGAGACCAAGCGTTCCAGGGGTTTAGAAATGAAGGGGAGGGTTTAAACTGGGCGGTAGTTATAGCGAGGATGGTCCAGATGGGCTTTTCATAAGGGGGTTTTAAAGCGTGCTTAAAGGAGGATGGGGGGAAAACCATGGAGAGAAGAGGGTTCAGATTTAGGGGGTAGAGAGGGCGCGGAAAATAGACTGACAAGGTGAGGGAATGGGGTCATTTGAGCAGGTGGGGGGCCGCAGACAAAAGCCTGGACACTTCTTTTTCGATGCCGGGGCAAAGGGTAAACAGTTTAGAGGACGTGCGGGAGGACAGATGATTCGCTTGGTGTTTTGATAAGAGTCATGGGCCCAAGTCAATTTTGTCTTTGAAGGGGTGGGCCCGGTCTTCACAAGAGGTCTGACCGGGTCTGACTTTAGGCCCGAGGGGGGATGGGAAAAGGGCAAACAGGCGTTTTGGGGGGGTTTTTGTATGTGGGGATGAGGAGGGGAAAATTTTTGTTTGGGACAGGAAGGGCAGGTGGAAGTCCTGAGGGGATGAATTTAAATTTGGGGAAAGTCCCGCAGGTACTTTGACTTTTTTCCACAGGCCCTCAGCACACCGAACAGCGCTGCGAAACGAGTCTGAGGTGTGTCCAAGGCTGCGGGCGTCTGACTCTGGGGTGCGTGTGCGATGGGCCAGTATGTCCAGGTGGTTTTAAGAGTTTCATTGTAATTTTGACGGCCAGGTCAGGACAGGAAAGGAGGAATTAGGGGGATGAGGACGTAGGGGTCCCTAATTCCTCATGTTTATTTTGCGGAATTTCGGAAAAGGGGATGGGTAGGGGTTTTCCAAAGGGAAAGGGTGAGAGTTACAAAAGGAAAGGAAAAAAAGGTTTTTAAGGAGCCAAAGGAGAGTTTCTAAGATTAAAATAAGCAAGGCACAGAAACCAGATCAAGAGAGTTTCCCATCCTTTTGGGTTTTAGAGTCAAAGTTGCGAGAGGCCAAGGAAAGGTTAGTGAAAAAGACAAGAGGCAGAAGGAACAAGGTTTTCACTGGGATGTTGAAAAACACCCATGATGAATGGGTTTTTCATAAGAGGAAGTGTGCAGCCAGGCAGCAAAAAGATCCAGAAACTGGCGGGGGGGAGCCGGGGGTCTGAACAACCACGACTCTGAAGAAAATGGCCGGAAATCTGAGGGGTGGGCCTCAAAGGGGGGGAAAATGAGGGGGGGTGCGTGGGGAGAGAGAAGATGCCCCAACTCCTCCACCCGCCTGTCAGGTCTGGGGTGGGTGAAGTGAGGCCGCCTAGGGGGAACCGAGGGAAGCATGTCGATTGTGGGGCCAAGTTTTTCTGTGAAAGCTAGGAATTAGGGGGTTAAAAGGAACAGGTCATGGACCATGATTTATTACCCACGGGTCGGCCCTTCCACAAAGCACATTTTAAAAGGAAAAGGGAAAAAACGTACAACGAAACAACAGGGGAGTTAGGGTTCCTGTGGAGGGAAAAGGAGGGGGGATAAGAGGGAAAGGAAGGGGGACCGGGGGGTTGGAAATGTTTCCCTGCACGAGAACGGAGAATGAAAAGGGCCGCAGATGGTCATGATAATAGGGCGCTTTGGCTGCACCTGAAAAAGGGGGGTTTGGGGTAGGGAAAAATGAGTAAGTAGTGTATGGGAAGCGTGCATGGGGGGAGGGAAGGAAGAGGGGCTAATTGAAAGAGTTTTTGGGGGCATGACTGGGGGGTAGGACAGGAGGTAAAAGGCAGCAAATAGATACTTATAAATATGGGTGGGAAGCTGAGTTTTTTAACTCAATTTCTTAAAACTGTTTTCCCTTACTGTATTTTGAACTGTCCCGCCCTTGGAATATTCAGTTTTTCTCCATAGGTTATAATGGGTCCCTTCCTCCTATTCTATTGTCAATTCCCCCATGAATAATAGCCAGTCGCCCTATCTGATTGGCTGGTTATGCCGCCCAAATCAAAGAGCTTAAACAATTTAAATTTAACTGTATTTCCCGCGATTCTCTCTTTTTGCAATTCCCAATTAGCGCCGGTCTCGGCGACAAATGCGTTTTTTCGGGTTTTAACGATTTTTTTTTTAGAGAATGTTTTAGCTTTTTATGTGAAATGTTTTACACTTAATCAAAATGATTTTTTTTTTTTAAACTTCATGCCGCACGGCGCTGACGCCCGATTTCAGGGGCCCGCTCTCTCCATAACAAATGGAAAAAGACTCCGCTCTGATTGGCTGGGATACCATGTCCCCCTGTCGCCAATCAGTTTTTTTCTGTATTTTTACTGTATTTGAAACTGTCCCGCCTTGATTTTGTTTGGGCAAAACGTCTCCAAGGATATAATGGTCTTTTTCCTCCATTCTGATTTGGGCAATAGTTCTCCATAGGGTTTTAATGGGACCACTGTCCTCCTATTCTGATTGGGGTGGTTTATGCCGACCAAAAGGGAAAAGCTTAAACAATTTGAATTACTTTATTTTCCCGCAAATTTTCCTCTATTGCAAATTTCCCTTTTTCGCCGGCCCCCGGGGACAAACCTTGTTAAAGGTTTTTTTAATGTATGTTTATAAAGGTTTCAGCTCTTTTTCAGAGAAAATTTTTTTACTTAATAAAAAATTTATTTTTTTAGTCTACTCCATCCTCATGGGGCTAAGCCGGATTGCATTGCGCCCAAACTCTCCCTAACACAAGGGAGAAGACCCCCCGCCTCTGATTGGCTGGGGTAACCAACCCCCCTAGCTCAACCAATCAGCCTATTTTACATTTTTTCTGTATTTTGAATTCCCCCTTTTATTCGATTGGGTCAAATTTCTCCAAGTTTTAATGGTTCAATTCGCCCTATTCTGATTGGCCGGGTTTTACCACCAATGAAATGCTTTCAGAATTTGAATTACGTTTTTCCCCTATTTCCAATATCCTAATTCTTGAATTAGGATATTGGGGGAAAAAGTGATTTTGTTTTTATGTATTTTTTTTTTTTAAAGGGTTTTCAGCTCTTTTACTGAGAATGTTAAACCCCTTTTAAAGGTATTTTTGTTTCATCTCCCACCGACATTGGAAGATTTCTCGCTGTTTTCCGCCTTCTCGCATGGGAACAATTTTTTGGGCGTAGCCCCGCACAGCGCCTAATCCCGCACGCGCCCTTCCCCGAACTGCCCCCACCACTGGCGAGGCGCAGGGAAATTTTTCCCCCGCATGTACGGTGCCCCCCCGGGGACGGCGAATTTTGGGCCGGGCCCCCGCAGGGGCCTCACCCCCGCACGGGGCGCCTAACACTGGTGGGGGCGGGTGAACTTTTCCCCGCAGTAGAGTGCACTACCCGGGGGCGAATCTAGGAAAAGCCCCATGCGCCAAAAGCCCCGAACTGCGCCTAACCACGGCGAGGCCGGGGGATTTTACATAGGTTTGGGGCGCGCCCCGCCCCGACATAAATCGGGCGCAGATTTCCGGAAAACTGCGGAAAATGCCCCCCGCCCCGGGCGGCTTCATACATTCGCCCTAAATTTTCTGGGTCCAAAAAAAAAATGCTGTCGTGCCATTGTTTTCTGATTTCATTCTTGCTGGATTTTACAACAAATAGTTTATCTGTATTTTTGGGGTCAGTACATATACAAGGAGCAGCAAATACCGCCAGATGATCACCACTGTCATGTTACTGATCAAACCAGTATACCCAGACCAAATTGTCAAACACCAATATACAAAGACCGAATAATATCGCCAAACATAGAACTGTATACTGACTTATAGACTATTTCCCACCATAAAGTTATGACCAAAACAAAACAAAAAAAAAATATACAAAATCACAACAAATACAAACCCTAAAACCACTCAACAAAAAAAAATCTCCACCATAAAAATACTGAATAATACTGCCATATTGTTGACATCACTTCCTCGCGTTGCCTGCACAGCTCTCTCTGCCGTTCATCCCCGCCGGTATCACTCGCAGGGCATTATTTTAAAAATAGTACATTACCAAAAAAACCGGTAAAAGGCGGGGAAGGCTTGGGAATCCTGGTGGACATAAAAGTAATTGCAGCCAGGGTTCAACACACTGCCAAGGCAAACAGGATCATGGGTGATTAAAAGGGGGTAGAGGCCCTGATAAAATTATTTTCCCATTATACAATCACGGTTAGACCCCACTGAAATTGTAATTTTTTGGGACCAGTGCACAGGGGAAAGACATTGAAGCTTGAACAGTACAAAGGCGGCAAAAAAAAATAAAAAGGACTGGGGGGACTACAATACCCAAAAGATTGCAAATTGGTTTTTATTTTAAAAAAGCGGCTTCAGGTGGACAAATAAAAATGTAAAAAATATACAAAGATCAATATAAGTCTCTCCCAAATTTATTTACCCAGGACTGTATCCCGAACAAGGGTGTCCTCTACGTCTAAGGGAAGGGGGGTTTCTACATAGAAAGGAAGGGGTTCTTTATTGTAAGAGCATAGACTGTGGAATTCTCTGCCAAGGAATACATGGTAACTTCACTAACGAGTTTTAAAAAGGGTTGGATGCATTTTTTATAGTGTACTTTAAAAAACAAATTAAAGTGACCAGATTCTGGGAAAGGGCTGGAACTTTCTAGATTTAATAATATAACAATTATAGTGACGGGGTTCTGGAAAAGGGTCTGGATACATTTCTAGATGTAAAAAATAAACAATTATAGGACCAGGATTCAAAAAGGGTCTGGAAACATTTCAGATATAATAATATAACAAGTTTTAAAATTTAAACCGGGAAATTCCGGGGGAAGGTCTGGATACATTTTAGATTAATAATATAAAAAAATTCTAGAACCGGGTTTGGAGAAGGGCTGGATACATTTCTAGTGTAAAAAATTTTAAAAAGTTATAATGAGGGGTTCGGAGAAGGGCTGGATAATTTTTTGATGTAATAATTAACAAATTATAGTGACCAGGGATTTGGGGGGAGGTTCACTGATCCAGGGGGTTTATTTCCTTTGCCAGATTGGATCGGGAAAATTTTTTTTTCCCCAAAGAGGGCAATTGGGGGTTCTACCTCATTTGGGGGTTTTTTCCCTTTCCCCTGGATCAATACTATACAAATAGGGGGAACTGGATGGCTCTGTCTTTTACCC